>PISX010006742.1:0-94541 GCA_004024625.1 Mellivora capensis | reverse complement strand
AAACTGGCTGGTTTCTGCTAGTTTTTTCTCTGCCTTAAGTTGGGTACAGGAGCAGCTGGATGGCTCAGTTGGTTAAGCGGCTGCCTTCTGCTCAGGTCGTGATCCTGCTGTCCTGGGATCAAGCCTCCTTGGGGCTCCCTGGTAAGCAGGGAGTCTGCTTCTCCCTCTCCGCTTCCCACCCATCATCCCATGCTTGCTCGCTCTCAAATAAATAAAATCTTAAAAGAAGTTTGGTTTAAGTTACATTCAGCCTATGGCATCTTGAGTAACAGAGCTGTGGTCTGGCAAATAGAAAAGGTTCGGAGGCTCAGAGGGAGCTCGGAAATTCTTTGGGGCACATCGGCCCTCTGAGGCAGGCCCAGGACACCGCACTAGGTAATGCACGAAGAGCACCCCCAACTCTAGAATGTTGTCATCTAGTGATCTTGGAGAATTCACATGACTCGTGGTCATTTCTGGGAGTCGGGAGGAATAGCCCCCTTACTCCCTTATTCCTCCCCTTTGTTCCTACTGTAGCCATTTCTCAGGTCATAATTGCCTTAATTTCCCAAGCGTATTTGGGCCTATGAGGAAGGTATTTTCACTGAATAGAGTTAGGTCAGTTGAAGACAGGGCAGAGCCAGTGTAACTCATTTACAGATGAAGTTGCTGAGATTTACGGCCAGAAGTTGGGGACAAGTCCCCCAATTAATAGCAAAGCAGAGATGCCTCATCCAAATTGAGGCACCTGCCTTGCAGTCTCAGTCCCCAAGTCCTCAGCTTCCATGGGATCTGTTATGTCTTTTTTTTTTTTAAGATTTTATTTATTTATTTAACAGATCACAAGTAGGCAGAGAGAGAGGAGGAAGCAGGCTCCCTGCTGAACGGAGAGCCCGATGCGGGGCGGGGCTCCATCCCAGGACCCTGGGATCATGACCTGAGCCGAAGGCAGAGGCTTTAACCTATTGAGCCACCCAGGCACCCCTGTTTTGTCTTTTTATGTCTTGAAAATTTTAACAATACAGAGATCCCAACACCCAGCTGTTAAATGGTAGGTACTTCTTTTTTTTTTTTTTTAAGGTTTTATTTACTTATCTGACAGAGATCACAAGTAGGCAGAGAGGCAGGCAGAGAGAGAGGGGGCGGGGGAAGCAGGCCCCCCGCTGAGCAGAGAGCCAGATGCGGGGCTGGATCCCCAGGACCCTGGGATCATGACCAGAGCCGAAGGCAGAGGCCTTAACCCTCTGAGCCACCCGGGCGCCCCGGTAGGTACTTCTCTTGCTTGGTGAAAGATTGTCTACTCTGAGCAGGTAAGGGCTAGGCAGCCAGATCGTTCCCATTAATCCTTAAAGGATTCACCTGTTTGTCAAAATTCTTCTTATCCCATTTTTAGTTTACTGGTCTAAAGCACACTGTCTTTTAATTAGTTTCTTCTATTGCGATATGAATTTGGTTTCTTTTTGAACTGTGTAGTGTAAGTCATTTACTTTTATTCACTTTTACTTCATTAGAATGAGGAAACCCTATGCTCTTTTAATTTTAGAAGTGGGAAAAGGAGGAAATGGAACCAGAATATGATTTCAGGTCTCACACACAGAAATACCCTGTCTTCTTGGTCTCTCTCTTTATTAAATCACAGATTCCTAGTAAGCATTTTGAAGTGTTCATAGAAAATAAAAAAGTTCCAGTGACTGAAAAACTTTCTAGATAATTGCCTTTCCTTACATCTTGTAAAAGAAAATACTTTAATACTAGTTTGTGGCTTTGCCAAGTTACTTATCTCCTGATTCTGTGTTCTCATATATACAATGTGGATAACAATATGTCCTGGAAGAGTTTGGGGGGATGATTGGAGATGATATTTGTAAAGTGCCTGGACCATAGTAGGTGCTCAATAAATAAGTGATAGCAACTATGTTTGGTTGCTGTTCTGTGTCAAGGAAGTTTCAGAATTAACTAGCTGGTTGTCTTTGAGAAAACATTAATATAGTTCCCTGCTGATCACAGCCTTGTACTCAGTTCTACCCTAAATATCCATGACTGCTCAGAAGCAAGTGTTGGTGAGGATGTGGAGATAAAGGAACCCTCTGGTGCTATTGGTGGGAATGCAAACTGGTCCAGCCACTGTGGAGAACAGCATGGAGGGTCCTGAAAAAATTAAAAATGGAACTACCCTATGATCCAGTGGTCACACTAGTGAGTATTTACCCCAAAATACAAAAACACTAATCAAATGGATACATGCACCCCTATGTTTATTGCAGCATTATTTCAGTAGCCAAACTATGGTAGCAGCCTACATGTCCATCAATAGATAAATGGATAAAGAAGATGTGGTATATATATACAATGGGATATTATTTAGCCATAAAAAAGAATGCGATCTTGCCATTTGCAATGAAATGGATAGAGCTAGAGAGTATATTGCTAAGCAAAATAAGTCCATTAGAGAGGGACAAATACCATATGATTTCACTCAAAAAGATGTGGCGCCTGGGTGGCTCAGCGGGTTAAGCCTCTGCCTTCGGCTCAGGTCATGATCCCAGGGTCCTGGGATCGAGCCCCGCATCGGGCTCTCTGCTCAGCAGGGAGCCTGCTTCTTCCTCTCTCTCTGCCTGCCTCTCTGCCTACTTGTGATCTCTCTCTGTCAAATAAATAAATAAAATATTAAGGAAAAAAAAAGAGAGACAGAGAGAGAAAGAGAGACAAACCAAGAAACAGACTCTTGATTATAGAAAACAACCCCTGATGCTTATCAGAGAGGAGGTCGGTGGCAGGGTAGTAAAGAGCACTTTTATTATGATAAAAAAAGATAGCTCAGGGGCGCCTGGGTGGCCCAGTGAGTTAAGCCTCTGCCTTCAGCTCAGGTCGTGGTCTCAGGGTCCTGGGATCAAGCTCCCCATTGGGCTCTCTGCTCAGCGGGGAGCCTGCTTCCCCCTCTCTCTCTGCCTGCCTCTCTGTCTACTTGTGATCTCTCTCTCTGTCAAATGAATAAATGGAATTTAAAAAAAAAGACTGCTCAAAACTTTTTATCAAGAAGTTCTTTTTTTCTTAAGATTTTATTTATTTGGGGCACCTGGGTGGCTCAGTGGGTTAAGCCTCTGCCTTTGGCTCAGGTCATGATCTCAGGGTCCTGAGATCGAGTCCTGCATCGGACTCTCTGCTGAGCAGGGAGCCCAATGTGCTTGATCCCAGGACCCTGGGATCATGACCCAAGCCAAAGGGAGAGGCTTAACCCACTGAGGCACCCAGGCACCCCTTGATCAAGAAGTTTTAAAATTCACTACAGAAACAAGTTAGGTGCTTGGTTGATGCATCAGGCACATGTATTATCTGAGTAAATAATAAAAGGGCTTATGTGAAATGGACCCATGTAAGGTATATCTTTGAAAGGGCTGGAAAGATGGGACTTGACATCAGTTGGGACCTTGCAGGAGAAGGAGCCCTGCCCTTTCAGAGCAGCAGGGCTTGCTGAAAGCCACAGTGTTCTCTGTGTCTGGGCCCTGTGTTCTGCGCTCAGTGGATTTGTAAGTGCCTCCTCTGTTTCAGTCCTGGTGGCAGGAGGTAGAATGGTGAACAAAACAACCCATCCCTGCTTTCATGGAGCCTAAAGTCTATTGAGGATGTCTGACCCTGAGCAAATGACCACGGTGGTAAGTGTAGGTGGGTGCTATACAAGGTGGCAATGGCCTTGCCTTAGGCATAAGACAGGAGGGCTTCTGGGATGCAGTGATGCCTTGGCTGGGCCTAGCCTTCTCTTAGTCTCTGAATAGGGAAGAGACATATTAAACCCCAACAACTGAATACATCCACAAAGGCTGGTCATGGGAGCTAAGGGGTGGGAGAGATAGGAGCTGAGACACAGAAAAAAGCCAGACTGGGGATTTCTGTAGTAGTATAGGAGAAGAAAAACTGTTTTTTCTCTGTCCACCTTAATTTCTCTGACAGGAGCCCTGTAATTAGACAACAAAGACAGATTACCCAGAGAAAAATAAATAAGTTTATTAAATATTTTATTTATTTATTTATTTGATAGAGACAGCAAGAAAGGAACATAAGCAGGCAGAGGGGGAGAGGGAGAAACAGGCTTCCTGCTGAGCAGGGAGCCAAGGCAGGGCTCAATCCCAGGACCCCAAGATCATGACCCTGAGCTGAAGGCAGACACTTAACGACTGAGCCACCAGGTGCCCCAGACAAGTTTATTAAAAAGTGCATCACACATACACAAGGGAGCACCCAGTGATGAGTAACTCAAAGGAGTGGTTAGAACTTGGGCCTATTATAGCATATTAACAAAAGAACAATACATTTTTAGAGAAGTGACAAGACAAAGGAAAAGGACTTTTGAGTTTCTAGGGAGGCAAATTGTGAGAAGGAATGTATACTAGGGAAGTAATGGTAGACAAGGTTTGTTACTTAGGCTCCTCTGGTGCCATCTCCAGGCTGATAAGGGTCTGGAGTTTTTTCTGGTGACTAACTTCTGTCCTTCCTGGTAGAGAGGGGTGGGGACACCTCTGTAAACTTATGTCTTGCTTTTAGGCAAATAAGAGGAGGGCAGAGAGTTTTTATGGTATCTGTTTGTTCTTAATTGCCTTCCACTCAAAATAATCCTTATACCATTGTGACATATTTGGGGTGGTGTATTCTACTACTCTTCTCCAGCTTTGCTTTGCTAAATTGTTAAATATTCTTCTCATTAGACCAGCATTTTGTTTTGTTTTTTACATATACCGTAAAATTTACCCCTTTACAATATTAACTCAGTACAGCATGCAACTCTTGATATTAGGGTCATGAGTTTGAGCCCCACATTGGTTGTAGAGTTTACTTAATAAAAAAAAAAAATTAAAGTGATGTAATTCAGTAGTTTTAAAATATATTCACAAAGTTGAGCGATCATCCACACAAATTTCAGAGCACTTCATCACCCCAAAAGAGACCCTAGACTCATCATCTGCCCCTTCTGCCAGCCCCACCACTAATCTGCTTTCTGTTTCTACAGATTTACCTATTATGGACATTTCATATAAACAGAATCCAAAATGTGTGCTCTTGTGTCTGGCTTCTTTCATTTAGCATAATTTTTTTAAGTTCTCTAAGGTTGTAGCATGTATCCATATCCCCATTCCTTTTCATGGCTGAACGATACTCCTTGTGTGGCTATAAGTCACAGACTCTTGAGCGGAAGGTGTGTGTATCTGTGATGGGAGCCAGTGCCTTGAAGTCCAGCCTCAGTGTGAGAACTACTGTACTTTGTATGGCATTTCAACTGCCTGGGCTATCCCCTCATTGGCTGTGTGTCTGGACAAATCACTTTCTTTGTGCTCATTTTCCTCTCAGGAATGGGAATAACAGTAATAACTCTCATAGGGTTGGTGAATTAAATGAGTTTATACATTGAAAGGCCTTAGAAAAGTTCCTGGTGTAAAAGTCCAGTTGTTATGATGAAAAAAAAACAGGCTGGCAGATGCAGAACTCCCCACTGATTAGCACACTGCCCTTTGCTCCAGAATCTTCCAAACGGCTACATGGCTACTTTATAAAACTTGGAATTACAACCAGGTCTGTCTATAAGAGGAAATGAGTTGAAGATAGCAATTTCTGTACCTTTTTTAGGTGAAGGGGAACAGAATATGCCACCCCAAAATGTGCTACTTTGGCATGAAGATTATTTTGAGCTGAAGGCAATCAAGTCTCAGCAGACTCAAGAAAAACTTTTACCTCTACCTTAATTGTCTAAAAGAATTTAGATGGGGAACCTGGCCCAGAAAGAGAGTTATTACCAGAGATAACTTTTTTTTTAATCTGAAAGACCCACATGGCAGGGCCAACATCTGCCTAGGAAACATCTGCTCTTCTCATTTTCCTGCAAATTGCCCTCCTCCCCTTTGAAGCCCCAGCCCCATCTCTTTCCTCAGCTCAGGATGGCATGTGAGCCTCCATTGCCTGACTGCCTCTAGGTCTCATATTTTTAGGGAGCCCCCGTACATAAATAAATAAATTTCTTTTTTTTAATAAAATAACAATTTTTCTTTTTCTCCTATTAATCTGTTTTTATGTCAACTGAAGTATTAGAGCAGCCAAAGAACCTAGAAAGAAAGAAGAAAAAATTCTCCCCCCAGAACTCCCTGACAGTTTGGTGACCTGCAAAGGGACATTCGCTGGCTGGACACAGCTTCCTCCAGGGAGGCTGCCATGGAGAGAGCTGCAGAAGGTAGGAATTCTTACCAGATCAGTCTCCTGGAGCTCCACCTGTAGAATCCAGTGGAAGCAAGTGCCGAGAGAGTCCTTTTTCCTTTTTCTAAATTCAGATTAGCAGAAGAAAATGTTTGTGTGAAGTTGTTCCTTGAGTATGGTGACTCTGGTAAAGATTTGTTATGAGTACTCTCAGGTAGTCATTGTTTCCTTTGGTCTCTGTCCTTTGTGTCCTTTGTCATGAGAAGGAGAATCGTAGCCCATATGAGCTTTTTCCTTTCGTCCCATCCCATGTCTTAAGAGCTTGGCTTTATGACCAGGGAGAATATTCTCGCTGGAAGAGGCATGTACTGGCATGCATTGGCATATAGCCCAGTAGGTTCCAGATCTAAAAAACAGCCCTGTCTTTGTCTGACTGAGCCAACTCTCAGGGGGTTTGTCTTAAGGGGTTCCGGTCCATAAGGGACCCTTGTTGGCGATGGTGATGGAAGAGTCCCAGATGGCAGGTCTATGACTGGAGGTGTCTCACGTTCTCACAGGAGACCAGAGCCACCATTCTTACTGCTTGTGACATTGAAGATCTTGGCTTTCTTAGGCTAATTATGGGAGCGAACTTTCCGGATCTTCTGAGGACTGCATCCTCAGCACCCTCTTTTGGAATGCTTCTTGCATCCCTGGCTAAACCGTAAAAAGATTTAATTGGTATGAGTCACTATTGAGATTAATATAAAATCCTTACTTGTCAATGGCCAGATAACACATCCTCTGAACAGACTGTATTTAAAAGAGGAAATTTAGAAGAGCGCTCATCTAACAATTGTCTTTTTTTTTTTTTTTTAAGATTTTATTTATTTATTTGAGAGAGAGGCAGTGAGAGAGAACATGAGCGAGGAGAAGGTCAGAGGGAGAAGCAGACTCCCCGTGGAGCTGGGAGCCTGATGCGGGACTCCATCCCCGGTCTCCGGGATCATGACCTGAGCCGAAGGCAGTCGTCCAACCAACTGAGCCACCCAGGCGTCCCTCTAACAATTGTCTTATTGATACCTATGGAAAAAAATACTTTTTTTTAATGAAAAAAAATTAAAAAACGGACACAAAGGAATATAACTTCTAGGCTCAGGGACTCCTTTAGCAAGATGAAAGTACAGAAGTTAGACTTAGAACAAAAATTAAAGCCCACATTCAAGGTAAATTCCCGTTCTCAAAATCCTGCCCTGCCTTCCCGTCCCAGCTTCCCCTTTTCCTTTGAGATTTACAGAGAGTGTCCGGACTTGATCTCCAGGCCCGGGGTACTGGTTACCTATGTAAATGCTGAGGACCTAGAAGTGAATTTTGCAGAATGGTTGGGGGTGGGGCCCGGCTCACTTTGCTGTTTCTTACAACTCCTCCTACTCTCCAGGGCTTTGTAATCACGCTGTGCCTGCCTCAAGTCTTCCTATGCGGTGTCTATGCAGTGTGGAAATATCTTGGATCCTGGCCACAAAGAATTCTTTTTTTTTTTTTTTTAAGATTTTATTTTATTTTTTTGACAGAGATTACAAGTAGGCAGAGAGGCAGACAGAGAGAGAAGGGGGGGAAGCAGGCTCCGGGAGCCTCATTTGGAGCTGGATCCCAGACCCTGAGATCACGACCTGAGCCATAGGCAGAGGCTTAACCCACTGAGCCACCCGAGTGCCCCACCACAAAGAATTCTTGCAAACAGAGACACATAGCAGAACTTTTAAAGGATAACATCCTTTTACCTCCACTTCCAGAATATTCTACCAAATTTAGAGAAGAGTTAGATCATCAGCCATTCACACCCCACTCACACGGACCTTGCTTAGCCGCTGAGGGGTGTTTTTTTCTACCTGTGATAATACTGTAATTAACAGACAAGCCAGGTGGCTCCCTGAGGAGAATCCCCCTCACGGAGTAAACAGATGAACAGAATTTCTCCTCGGCGATCCTAAAAATATTGTTTAGGGACTGAACATAAATACATAAAATCTTAAAAACAACAACAACAACAAGTTGATTGGTTTAATTAAAACAGACGTGTCCTCAGGGGCGCCTGGGTGGCTCAGTCAGTTCCAGTGGCCAACTATTGATTCTGGCTCAGGTCGTATCTCAGGGTCCGGGATCCCGCTCCAGGCCATGCAGGGAGTCGGCTTGAGCGTGTCTGTCTCCTTCTCCTTCTGCCCGTCTCCTTGATCATACGCTCTCTCTCTCTTTCTCAAATAAATAAATCCCCATAAATAAATCTTTCAAAAAAAATAGACATGTCTTCACAATCTCAGTATTAAATATAATCCAGACATACAACTTTTATTCTACCTGGGTTTACTAGTCAAAAAAAATTCGGGGCGGGCGCCTGCGTGGCTCAGTGGGTTAAAGCCTCTGCCTTCCGCTCAGGTCATGATCCCAAGGTCTTGGGATCGAAGCCCGCATTGGGCTCTCTCCTTGGTGGGGAGCCTGCTTCCCCCCTCTTACTTTGCCTGCCTCTCTGCCTACTTGTGATCTCTCTCTGTCAAGTAAATAAATAAAATCTTAAAAAAAAAAAAAATTCGGGGCACCTGGCTGGCTTAGTCCGTTAAGCGCCTGCCTTTGGCTCAGGTCATGATCGCATGGTCCCAGGATGGAGCCCCACATCTCGCTCCCTGCTCGGCAGGAAGCCTGCTTTCATTCTCCCACTCCTCCTGCTTGTGTTCCTGCTCTTGCTCTCTCTCTCTTTCTCTCTGTCAAATAAATAAGTAAAATCTTTTTTTTTTTTAAAGACTTTATTTATTTATTTGTCAGAGTGAGCACAGGCAGACAGAGTGGCAGGCAAAGGCAGAAGGAGAAGCAGGCTCCCTGCTGAGCAAGGAGCCCGATGCGGGACTCGATCCCTGGACGCTGGGATCATGACCTGAGCCGAAGGCAGCTGCTTAATCAACTGAGCCACCCAGGCATCCCAATAAGTAAAATTTTAAAAAATTCATTTTATCTCTGTTACAAAATTTGTCAGCAAGAAAAACCGCTTGGGATGATGGCTAACTCCATCTAACGTCTCAGAAAGTTCTTGTGGGTAGTCTAGGCATAATTGTTGGGAACCAGTGACTTAGATAGATGTAATTGGAATAAGAACCTTTAGGTGAACTTTTCAACCATCATTATGTTTTATGCCGTGTATACTTAAAAATACCTTCCCAAATCAGGGGCACCTGGGTGGCATAGTTGGCTGAGTGTCCAACAATGGGTTTCAGCTCAGGTCGTGAGGTTGAGCCATGAACTGGGCTCAGTATAGAGTCTGCCTGAGATTCTTTCCCTCTCCCTCTGCCCTCCTGCTTGTGTTACCTCTCTCTCCCAAATAAATAAATAAATCTTAAAAAAAAGAAAAAAGCAAAAAACCCAGACCTTCCAAAATCATTTGATAACTTCCACCATTAGAGTTTTACTAAGTTAAGTGATAGAAATTCATTGAATATCTAGATCGTTTCCAAGTAAGATAAAATCTTGAAACATTAATTACTGAACATGGATTTATCTACATTTTGCTTCTTGTTATAGGGAAGCTAAAAGATATTTGGATGTGTTTGTACTACATTGGAAAATTGTACTATAAAAAAAGTGTAGGGCACCTGGGTGGCTCAGTGGGTTAAGCTGCTGCCTTCGGCTCAGGTCATGATCTCAGGGTCCTGGGATCGAGTCCCGCATCGGGCTCTCTGCTCAGCAGGGAGCCTGCTTCCCTCTCTCTCTCTCTGCCTGCCTCTCTGCCTACTTGTGATCTCTCTGTCAAATAAATAAATAAAATCTTAAAAAAAAAAAAAGTGTATGCTTTCAGAAATTATGAAATGTATTTATAAATTTGCCAGTCTAAAGAACGCTAGTATAACAATATGCATCTTAGGGGCACCTGGGTGGCTCAGTGGGTAAAGCCTCTGCCTTTGGCTCGTGTCATGGTCTCAGGGTCCTGGGATCCAGCCCCAAATCGGGCTCTCTGCTCAGCGGGGAGCCTGCTTCCTCCTCTCTCTCTGCCTGCCTCTCTGACTACTTGTGATCTCTGTCTATCAAATAAATAAATAAAATTTAAAAAAAAAACAATATGCGTCTTAGTTTTTACTAAGGGGTAACAATTTCTAAGCGTTAACGATTCCGATAAATGACATTGAAACTATGAGAAATAGGGGTATCTGACTGGTGCAGTTGGTGGTGCGTGAGACTCTTGATCTTGGGGTCATGAGTTCGAGCCCTGCATTGGGTATAGAGATTATCTAAAAATAAAAAAATCTTGGGAAAAAAATAGGAGAAATAGTAAAGGAAACAACTCTGTATGCAAAGAAAGTAAGATGGGTTTGGTAAGAAGAGATATGAGATGTAAAGAGGCATTTTGTCAAGGGAGCATGAACATGAGCAAGAAGAAGGACAGAGGGAGAAAGACAAGCAGACTCCCCGGTGTGCTGGGAGCCCAATGTGTTGCTTCACCCCAGGACCCTGGGGCAGATGCTTAACTGACTGAGCCACTCAGGTACCCCTCTCCTCAGATCTTTAACCATGGTCATTTATACACCTTTGCCATTTACACAGAGTTACTGTTTTACTCTGATGCTTTTGCAAAAGTGCTCTTGCTGAAGTGCTTCCTCAAGGAAATTCATGGAAAGGACTTTGACAAAGATAGGTTTCTGATAACTTTAAGATTATAAGACTTAACTGGCTAAGATTTTCTAGAACTAATGGAAAAACTGAATTCAAACAGAACAAAAATTAGAATGAGACTGAAGGAACTGAGAGGATGATTATAATTTTTTATGACTTTTTCTTTGATATATGACTGGTTCTTTAATGTTCTGTTTTTTTTCCAGATTTAAGGAGACTTTTTTCTCTTTTTTCTTAATTTAACTATGACTTACAGCAATTTGGTAAAGTAGCCTCTGTAAACAAAGATGAAACACCAACTTTTTCTCCCTGCCTGATCCCTCCAGAATTGGGAAACTTACCAAATATTCTTTATGACAGTATATTTATTTCCTTAAGTTCAGTAAGAATCTGTTGTCCTTGTAACAGGTATAATTGGAAACATTGGTTATATTACTGAGACTTTCACTGCAGTGTCATATTTGAGAATAAAATACATCGATTCAGATATGATCAAACAGCTTTAAGGAAGTAATGTTGACTTTATAGAGCCAATAATGGCCCTTGGAAAAAATGGCCTGGTACCTTGCTTACGGGGTTTCTAGCAATTTTACCAGGTAAGTAAAGAAGGTCACTTTTCTCGCAGGATACTTTGGGGACCTCAGGAGAAGAAGAATTCACTCAAATCTATACATATTGCAGGCAAAGTCTGGTGGTGGCTTCTTAGCCTCGAGAGGCTTTTAAAAGTCCAATATGAGATTCCTTATGAAAAGTTCCCAGCTGGGGCATCTGGGGAGCTCAATTAGTTGGGCATCAGCCTTCGGCTCAGGTCATGATCTCAGGGTCCTGGGATCCAGCCCTGCATCATTGGGCTCTCTGCTCTGCAGGGAGCCTGCTTCCCGCCCCCTCTCTGCCTGCCTCTCTGCCTACTTGTGATCTCTGTCTATCAAATAAATAAATAAAATCTTGGGGTGCCTGGGTGGCTCAGTGGGTTAAGGCCTCTGCCTTCAGCTTAAGTCATGATCCCAGGGTCCTGGGATCAGGCCCCACATCGGGCTCTCTGCTTGGCGGGGAGCCTGCTTCCCCCTCTCTCTCTGCCTGCCTCTCTGCCTACTTGTGATCTCTCTCTTTGTCAAATAAATAAATAAAATCTTTAAAAATAAGTAAATAAATAGATAGATTAAATCTTAAAAATATATATATATTAAAGAAAAAAAAGAAAGAAAAGAAGAGTTCCTGCAAAGCAGATTTGACAGAACCTGTATGGTTAATCATTATTCTCACTCCACTTAAGTAAGTCATTAGGCCAAGTTTTTCAAACTAGACTTAATTTGCAAACAGTTTAGTCTTACTGTGATTATCTTTGGTAGAAATGGGGTAACTCTCGAAAGAAAATTATGTTTCAATGGAAACTATAGTCCTTGTGGATATCAGATTCTAGTCCTGCTAATTGTCTTTTAGGTTTTGTTTCTACCTGTAAACTGGCCCTGGTCCTGAATTCTAGTTTCCTCTAATATTTGGCTCCGGCTCTTCAAACTAACATTTCCAATTTTCTGACAGTTAATGTACATGAGGAATGAGTCACTTTTCTACTCTTTTTTTTTTTTTTTTAAGATTTTATTTTTAAGTAATCTCTACACCCGGCAGGGAGCCGAACTCTCGGCCCCAAGACCAAGAGTCTCACTCTCTACCAACTGAGCCAGCCAGGCACCCTACATAGTCTTCTACTTTATTGACCCTTCTGACTTGGAATCATTGAGAACTAAAACTGCTCTTTCCCCAAAGCCAGGCAAACAAGCTAGAGCTGGACAACTTGATAAAACTTCAAAGAAATCACCACAATAGCTCGTGTATGGACAATCTTAATGCCTCCGTGCCACAGAAGGGTCACCAGAGACACCAGAAGAATCTAGCAGGTTGCTGCTACCCTTCCTTACTCCATCTGAAGAGGTTTGGAGCCAGATATATAGAAATCTTCTTGACTGGCTGCCTTCAGAACTCAGAAACTGGGAGTGTAATCTTCTCCAGTCATTAACTGTTGTTTTCCTTTTGTTTCCATAAAAATGCTTCTTAGGGGACGCCTGGGTGGCTCAGTTGGTTGGGCAGCTGCCTTCGGCTCAGGTCATGATCCCAGCGTCCTGGGATCGAGTCCCACATCGGGCTCCTTGCTCAGCAGGGAGCCTGCTTCTCCCTCCACCTCTGCCTGCCACTCTGTCTGCCTGTGCTCACTCTCTCTGACAAATAACTAAATAAAATCTTAGAAAAAAAAATGTACCTTTAAAAAAATGCTTCTTATTAAATATCTAATTGCTTGCACCATAGAACTAACTTTGGGAGTCTGCCTGCATTTCTGCCTCCTAAAATGAGACACAGCTCTTTAACTGAACTGGCCTATTCTCCGGACTAAGAAGCTTGTCCGGTAGGATAAGGTGATTTACCAACTCAGCTTGTGAACTGCCTTATGCCTTATGTCTGTCTTACGTCAATTTAGTTATTAGACTAGCCGAAGAACTTAGAAGGGTAGAAGGAAAAATTTCCCACCTTCAAACAGGCATTTAGGATTTTGTAGTTGTGCAGACTTTTAAATTTGTCATTAGCGATAATGAACTACAGGACTTTTCCTATATATGTACTTCTAAGGTCACCGAGCTTGAGAACAAACTGCTTTATTTATTTATTTTTTAAGATTCATTTTTGTCTTTTAAGTAATCGCTCCACCCATGGTGGGGCTTGATCTTATAACCCTGAGATGAAGTTGAGTGCTCTACTGGTTGAGCCAGCAAGGCACCCCAGAGAAGAAACTGCTTTATTTCCAAACAATTAATTTAATTAAGAGTGTGTGCGAGTGTGGGGGTATGAGTGTGTGGGCAGAGGGAGAGGGGGAGAGAGTCTTAAGCAGATTCTGAGCTGAGCTTGGAGCCTGACCCCAGGGTGGGGTGAGGGCACTTGATCACAAGACCTGGAGATCACGACCCAACCCAAAATCAAAGTTGGATGCCTAACTGACTGAGCCACCCAGGCACTAAATTTTAAAGAAATTATAATGAATTTTCAACATACAGAAAAGTAGCAGAATATGATTGCTCATGTACATTCAACAACATTTATTCCCATTTTTTCAATTCTTGACAGATGGTTTTTTTTTTTGTTCCACAACTGGATGGGGGAGGCACACCCACTAGGTAGGAACCATCTTGCAAGGATCTGGGGAAACTGGTTTCATGGGCAGGTTGAGAAATGTATGCTTGCCTAGGCAGCAAGGACACTTCGTGGAAGGTGAGGATGGGGAGGGCTGTGCTCCACCCCGGTTCCCCACCTGCCCCTCTGTGGGGCTTGGTGTGGGATGAGAAGGGTCACTCTGGGAAGCTGACACCAGTACCATAATGAAGTTGTCTCCAGCACTGTGACTCCGGTGTCAACCAAGAGTAAGGCACACGGTGGTTGAGCTCACACTTGGGGCACCAGGGATCGTCTGGCAAGCAAACTTGAATGGACATCGACAGGCTGTGGATCTAAAGGAGCACATTCAGGAGGGTAGAGGGCCTCTAGGTCAAGTACTCCAGACCCTCCCTGCTCACGTGAGGCTGTGGGCTAGGGAGCTGATTAGAAATGGAGAGTCTTGGGCTCCGCCCCCAGAGCTGTTGTTCTAAATCATTCAAGATGACCCCAAATTTCAAATCTCACCCATTCTGGGTTGGCAAGCAGCTAGTCCAGCCCTTACCAGAAAATGCAGAGATTCCTTTGGCAAGACCATGGAGAAGGGGGCACCTGGGTAGCTCAGTCAGTTAAGCCTCTGCTTTCGGCTCAGGTCATGGTCCCAGGGTCCTAGGACCGAGTCCCATATCAGGCTCCCTGCCCAGCGGGAAGCCTGCTTCTTCCTCTCCCACTAACCCCTGCTTGTGTTCCCTCTCTTGCTGTGTGTCTCTCTTTGTCAAATAAATAAATAAATAAATAAATAAATAAAAAAAATCTTTGGGGGGAAAAAAGACCCTGGAGAAGGATTCTCCAGATAATTCCAGCATCATCTCCATTCATGGGCAGTTTGCCGGCTAGGCAACACATCTTTCAGTCTTCTGTCAGTCACTGCTGGAAGCGGGGGTGGGCTGTGGGCATGGCAAGGGGAATCTTCTTAACGGAAAACCCTGCTGAGAATAAGCCCCTTGCTGTTGCCCTGTTGGAAATTCCAAGCCCTCCAGCTAAAGTTTAAGGAAAACTTTTCCTGTGTTAATTATAAACACATTTTCAGCCTGTGCTCAGTGGGCTGACTGGTATTTGAAAAAATTACTTGTTATGGTAGTCCACGCTTGTCATTAAATTTTTTTGAAGAATGCTGACACCTATACAAATAAGATGCAGAAGCCTATGTCTCCTCTCTTCCTGTTCCTGCTGCCCCCAAGGTACCATTAGCAGCTTGCCATCTATCCTTGAAGATCTATTTCTTTGCATTTAAAAACACCACACACTCCCTTTCTGTAATCTTTCTACCTTAATCTTTTTCTCGGCCTTTTGCACATCCTTCTTTTTTTTTTTTAAGGGTATAAAAATTTATTACACGTACAGAATATGACCACTAACGCAGACAAGCTAGGACACAATGTACTGGATAGAAGATGTCTAGCTCTTTGGAAAGTGAGCAGGTTTGGGTGGCATAGTCAGCTAAGCATCTGACTCTTGGTTTCGGCTCCAGTTGTGATCTCAGGTCATGGGATCGAGCCCCAGGTTGGGTTCTGTGCTCAGCACAGAGTCTGCTTAGGTTTCTCTCTCCCTCTACCCTCTCCCTGGGCCTTCACACAGCACATCTCTCTCTCTCTCTCTCTCTCAAATAAGTAAATAAAGTTTTAAAAATTGCTATGTGTATAACTCGTAATCCTCAGAGCCACCCCATGAAGTACTATTATTATCCCCATTCTACAGAGGAGGAAACATACAGAGAGGTGGAGATGTTTGTCCAAGGTCACCCAGTAAGCTGATCACAGGCGCATCAGTATGTTAAATCCCTACCCACAGTGGGATAAGGAAAAAGGAGTGGGGACACCTGGGTGGCAGTCAGTTGAATGTCTGCCTTCAATTCAGGTCATAATCCCAGGGTCCTAGGGTAGAGTTCCACATCGGACTCCTTGCTCAGCGGGGAGCCTGCTTCTCCCCTTGCCAGCTGCTGCCCCTGCTTGTGTGCTCTTGCACACACTCTCTCTCTGACAAATAAATAAATAAATGAAATCTTAAAAAAAAAAAAAAAAAAAAAGGAGTGATGGGGTGGAAATCTTCCAGCTCTTTGTTTGGACCTCAGAATACTCATAGACCCTAGACCACTTTAGGAGAAGCCAAGGTGATGGCAAGGGCTGTGGGTGGTCAGTTCTTGTTCTGTTTCATCCCAGTGCTCAGCAGTGTCCTGTCTGTGATGTATAGGGTCACCAGGTAGGACATAGCTGCAGGCTGGCACCTAGACCCTGGTGGCGGTCCTGGCCTCTAGCAGCCCACTGGCCAGGCTGGACCTGGGGCAGCAGAGTCCCATCGCATCAGGATGGCCCCCGACTACCAGGAGCCCCCTTCAACGGGGGCCACGTTCAGTTGTCTCTACCTCTGCTGCCCCTGCTCCAGGGCTCCCTCATGGTAGCACAATAATAGAAGCTGGTTTTATGAATATTCTCTGTAGCCTTTCATACAGAGGCAAATGCCTGTCAGGCAGAAAAGAAACACTAAATTTTGAGACTGCAACACTTTAAGCCTTGGAATCCCAGGACCTGCCTCCAGTTCAAACCCGCATTGGCCATTTTATTTGTTCATTCATTCATTCATTCATTCATTTATATTTTTTGACAGAGCAGTAGAGAGAGCCAGAGAGCACAAGCATGGTGGGGAGGGGCAGAGGGAGAAGGAGAAGCAGACTCCCCCCTGAGCAAGGAGCCTGATGTGGGATTCGCTGGATCCCAGGACTCTGGGATCATGACCTGAGCTGCAGGCAGACGCTTCACTTACTGAGCCACTCAGGTGCCCCTGACATTGGCCATTTTAGACTTAAATGAATGTTAGGCAGGGTGGCCAAATAATGGATCATCCATACTAGAGTTCTTGTTTGGTCTGCTAATGTAAATCTTGGTAAATTTTAATAGAAAAAATTCCAAGCTTACGGAAAAGTTGCAAGAATACAAATAATACAAGGATACAAGGATACTCCTATATCTTTTATTCAGAGTCACCTATTTCAACATTTTCCCTATTTCAACCTCTTTCTCAATGTATAGCTCAGTCCTGGGACCCTGGTGGGATCATGACCTGGCCAAAGGCAGCCACCTCACTCACTGAACCACCCAGGCCCCCGAAAAAGATGTTCCTTTTTTTTTTTTTTTTAAGATTTTTTTTTTTTTTTAAGATTTTATTTATTTGACAGAGAGGGAACACAAGTGGGGGGAGGGGCAGAGGGAGAGGGAGAAGCAGGTTTTTCCCTGAGCACAGAGCATGATGTGGGACTTGATCCCCATGCCCTGAGTCGAAGGCAGGCACTTAATGACTTAGCCACCCAGGCACCCCGCAAAGAGGTTCTTTTTTTTTTTTTTTTTAAAGATTTTATTTATTTATTTGACAGAGAGAGAGATCACAAGCAGGCAGAGAGGCAGGCAGAGAGAGGGGAAGCAGGCTCCCTGCTGAGCAGAGAGCCTGATGTGGGGCTCAATCCCAGGACCCTGGGATCATGACCTGAGCCGAAGGCAGAGGCTTAACCCACTGAGCCACCTAGGTGCCCCCAAAGAGGTTCTTAATAGCATTTTTTCCCCCAGTGCAGGACCTAATCTAGGATCAGATGCTACATTAAGTTGTCCGAAGCAGGAGTTTGGGGAGTGAAAGAGGGCACTACTAATATTTATGCTGGAAAGAGACAAATAAAGCTAAGGCAAAAGGTTGGTAACTATAGAATCTGGCGAGGAGGTAAATGGGCATCCATTTTGTCTACTTTCATGTATGTTTAAATTTTTAATTAAATTTTAAATGTAAATTTAAATTTTTAAAAAAGATTTAATTTATTTATTTGACAGACATAGATCACAAGTAGTCAGAGAGGCAGGCAGAGAGAGAGGGGGAAGCAAGCTACCCGCTAGGCAGAGAGCCCCATGCGGGACTCGATGCCAGAACCCTGAGATCATGACCTGAGCTGAAGGCAGAGGCTTAACCTGAGCCACCCAGGTGCCCTGTAAATTTAAATTTTTTTTAAACACAAAGTGAAAAAACAAGTCAAATAACAATCTGAAAAGGAATATGCTAAGCCCAGAGACATAAAACAAGGCTGTTTGTAAACAGAGCCTCTGGCTGCCTTGTTTTTCAAGGTTCAGACTATTGAAGAACAAAAACCCAACTGAATAAATTTGAAAATCTAATTGGCTTTACTCTGCAACTTCTGAACTGGGCAGTATCCAGCAATTAGAGGGGTACCTCCAAGAGTTTTACAAAATGGAAGGTTTTTATTGGAAGGGGGGTAGGGCAAGGAAGGTATTAGCAAAAGAGAACAAAGATTTGCTTCAGGCAAAGTCACCTTTCCTTCCAGGAAGGGCAGGGGGTCTTATTTGGAGGATTACCTCCTGTTCCTTTGGGGGACATGCAGAAGGCCCATGTGACAGATTGCCTCATTGCTGCTTGAAGAAAATTCCCTGGTGGTGGAGGGGGTGGGAGGGCTGGTCTGCTCAGTCAGAAGAGCAGGTACCTCTCTTTTTTTTTTTTTTTTAAGATTTTATTTTTATTTTTTATTTATTTTTTAAGGTTTTATTTGAGAGAGAGAGAGACAGAGAACCCACAAGCAGTGTGGAGGAGGAGAGGGAGAAGGAGAGAGAGAATCCTAAGCAGCCTCCACGCTCAGTCTGGATCCTGACATGGGGCTTGATCTCATGACTCTGAGATCATAACCTGAGCTGAAATCAAGAGTCAGAATCAGACACCCAATGGAGAGAACCATCCAGGCGTCCCTGTGTTCTCTTTTTAATAAGACTCAGATTATGTTAGGATTGAAGCATCAGCTTCAAAGGGCTTCCCCTGACTTCCTCCCTGTTGGCCATTTTCGAGGTGAAGTACTTTCTGAAGGGGAGAGGCTCCTTGGGGATGCTCAGGCATGGTCTCCCCAGGAGTGAACCGGGGAGGCGTTTGAGGGCTGATAGAGAAATGAGAGGGAGAGGAGCCCTGACAGCTCTTCCCAGCCAGGCCTGGATTTTCATTTGTCACCAGAGGGCCTGGAGGTGTTGGGTGGGGAACATCCACTCCCGTCAACATCACACCTGCTTCCAGCTGGGCCAGTGAGTCCTGGCAGAAGCCAGACCAGTCCCCAAACCTCCCTTGGCTCTCGCCTGCCCCTGCCATGCCTTTTGCGTCCCTGATACGCAACTTTTTGTTCTTGTTTTTGTTTCTGTCACTCACTTTGAATGGCAGAAGCACACACTGGTTTGGGGAGACAGACTAGCAGTGCATCTTTTCTTCCCTCCTCTGTACCCCTTCTAACCTTCACTGCTCAGTTTCTTAGCCTGTGACCAAGGTCCTGGGCGTCCATGCCTTTGGGCAGGAAATATGTACATGTCTATTTTTGCTAATCTTTCGTTGAAATCTAGCATTTCCTTCAATTGTGTGTGTAGACATGGCGGTTCCTGGGACTTTGTCCCAAATGGGAGTCACCGCTGGGTTGTGCCCGACATTGAATCTCATCTACACTCATCCTGACTTCAAACTCACAGCCGTCATCCAGCCCGCCACCACACTGTATTTCAACATAATTGGCTTCCTTTGTGATCCTGGATGTTTTGCTTTATGCATCTGAAAATCTTATTCTGGGGGTGCCTAGCTGGCTCAGTTGGTGGAGCATGTGACTCGTGATCTCTGGGCTGTGAGTTTGAGCCCCACGTTGGGTGTAGAGATTACTTAAAAAACAAACAAAAATCTCACCCTGAGGAAGGGTCCGAAGGCCTCAGCCGACCCCAGAGCGTTCTATGGAACAGAAAAGATAAAGGAATGGCTTCGTCCTGCCCTCCGAGTCACTCTGCCAGTCCTCTCTCAGGGCATCAATCCAGTCCCCCATCCTGTGTGCCCTAATGTGGCTGGCACCCTTCCTCGGTAAGCCGGCTATAGGCTGCCATCTGCTGGGGTTGGCCCACACGGCACCCTGGTGGTGATGCCGTCAGGCCAGGTCTGGGGTCCCAGAGCGGTGCGGCAGGACCAGCCAAGAGGGTCTGTGGCGGCTTCCAGGATAGAATTCCAACGTAAGCCAGCAGGAGGTGAAATCAGAGTTTACTGAGGGGAAGGGAAGAAAGAGAGTGCACAGGTGCAGAGTGTCCCGGAGACTAAGAAAGGAGAGGAGAATCAGTCCCGTCTAGGTTCGAAGTCTGCGGTTTAATCGAGGAGGTGGTCTGGTGTATGGGCTTCTTGGGAGTTCAAAGGGCCCAGGAGTTCTTCCTTGGAGCCAGGGGTCTTGACGTTGAGATGTCTTGCTGGTGGTCCGGAATACGCCTAGGATGGCTTCCTAAAGTCATTCTCACCTGGTCCTGCCTTAGATGTTACTATTCTAGAGAAATCATTAATTCCTTGCCCTTTATAAGGAGGACACACGGTATTTGCATCGGGGGGCATGTAGAGGCAGCAGGGGGTGGGGGAGTGGGGGGTGGTGCCGGTCCTAGCAAGAATGGAAGCAGGAAAAAGAGCACAAAGCAGATTTTTTATGGGGTCCTTCATTTCTCTGCCTCAGTAGTTTTGGTTAGATGCTTGTGGTCCTTCTAGTCCTTCTGGGCATTATAAGCGAACATGCGGACTGTGCCCCAAGTCTTGCTGGAGGACCCTCTGTGCCGCTCTCACTCGACACTTAACTCCTTGCCCGGGTCCTTGGGTCCCTGCAGCGCGCGTGTGCAGAGCTACCTGGCCCACGATGAGGCCCCGGGAGCTCGTGTGCTGCCCAGCTCAGAACGAGGTCTGGGAGCTAGAGGCAGGAGCATCTGCAGTTTATTAGCAGGCCAAATCAATTTTTAAACACCGGTTGTTCTTTGAGCACCTGGGCCAATAGTCAAAAGTCGTAACGAGAAGGTGGTGAGAAGCTTCTCTCCCTCCCGGTACCCCGGCCTCAAACGTCGCCAGCTTCTTTCCTTCCAGAGCTGCTCACCACATCTAAGGCCAATATGAACGTGAGCTGGAACCCTGCCTTTTCTCATTTAAATCCTAAGATGTTAGGCCTCTGGTCTGCACCTGGCTTTTTTATGGAACAATATTGTCTTGGAAATTTATTCTATCTACATATAAATAGTTTCCTCCTGGTTCTTTCCCCTTTCATTTCTCGGGTCCTTTCCCAGAAGTCTGCTGAAAAAGAATGTCTTTCCATAGAAACAGGAGGGCCCAGACTTAGCCAGAAATTTCAGGGTAGTTCTAGAATTCATTTACTCAGCTACAGAAGTCTCAGAATTCTGAGTTCTGTATTCTGCTTAAGATGGATTTGCAATTCCAAAGGGGCCTCGGGGCACTTTTGCACCTTAACTCCAAAATTTACTACACGGGAAATTTGGGGTAGGGGGTCAGAGGTGGGTTGCTCTTTGGGTAGAAAACTCTTCCCCAAATCTAGATGTTAGGGTTCCAAGATCTCTGTCTGTCCAGAGGTTAACCTTGTCTTCCCAAGCCGACCTTGGAGCTCTCTATAATAAAGGTCACTCTCCTAATATGGAACTCTCCAGCAACCCAGCAGC
Organism: Mellivora capensis; assembly: GCA_004024625.1. Lineage (NCBI taxonomy): Eukaryota > Metazoa > Chordata > Mammalia > Carnivora > Mustelidae > Mellivora > Mellivora capensis. The sequence continues at coordinate 73,083 of PISX010006742.1, read as the reverse complement.
TCTCCTCTCCAGCATCTCCCACCAAATACATCAGCCACTGGCTGGGGACACCTCAGAAAACTGTTCAGGGGCCTGAGTGCCCCCCAGAGCTCTCTGGGGGTGGGCTGGCTAGACGGGCTGTCCTCTCCACACACTGAGAGCAGCTCCAAGTTTATTGGTATTTATATGTCATTCTCGGAAGTCAGCTTTGAGCTTCAGAACAGGTGCTTTCTCCTAACAAACCACATGTCTGTCAGGGGGCTGCTTCTCATGGACATCGGACCCCTTCGTTGCTGTGGGCCACTGAGATACACCAATAGACCCCAAGCCCACCCAGAAATCTTCTCAGTGTAATATGGTTTCCTGCCAGACTCACACAGTGGCAGAGAGAGGGAAAGACTGTCCAGACCTGCCAATGGAAGCATCTTATCAGCCATCTCCACAAAATAGGAAGTTAGCATTCAGGTTTTTACATCAGTGCTTGGTGAGTTTGATTACTGTGAGTCAGTCTTTTCAAAAGGTCTCCTCTCTGACCCACAGAACTAAGGGTTACCCTTCAGACCATGGTGGATTCCACTGAGTAAGCACCCACTTTGCCCTCGAAGGCCTCCGACCCACAGCTTGGGGGCTGCAGCTCTTCCTGCGGGCCTTCCAGCAAGAAGCATGTTGATGAGACTGAGGGAGCCCGTTCCAGGATCTGTTAGCTTTGTGCGAAAGAAACTCAGCTGCAGGGATGAGAGAGTCCTCGGATGTACAGTGACCAGGTGAAAGAAAAATGAGCACAGATCCATCCTTACTGCCAAAAAATGGTCAGGGCGAGCAAATCCCCTTCTGTCTGGAAAACGGCACCACCAGTGTATCTCCTTCCAGATCGAACTTGGCATTTTCTGGAAGAAAACCAGTTCTTCGGAACATGCAAATTAAACTGGCAAAACATGGGTTTGCAAAAGAAAAGACAGATTTTTTTTTTTTTTTAAATTCACGTACATGCACGTGAGTTAGAAAAATGTGATTCAAGGAGGTGGTTAGAATTGGGGTTTATTATATCATCCTAATAGGGGAAGGGTAGGGGGAGAAGGGCATTTACAGGAAAACAAGTGGCTTTTAGGGAAGATAAATGGGCCCTTAGGAAAATAGGACGTGTGGTAGTCTTGTGACAGTATCTGTTTACATCATTTCTTTTTTTGTTTTTGTTTTGGGTTTTTTGTTTTTGTTTTGTTTTTTGTTGTTGTTGTTTTTAAAAGATTTTATTTATTTATTTGACAGAGATCACAAGTAGGCAGGAGGAAGCAGGCTCCCCACAGAGCAGAGAGCCTGATGGGATGCCGAGCTTGATCCCAGGACCCTGGGATCATGACCTGAGCTGAAGGCAGAGGCTTTAACCCACTGAGACACCCAGGTGCCCCTTTTTTGTTTTGTTTTATGTGCTTTTTTATCCCATTGCACACTTCTCTCCAGCGAAGAGAGTCCATGTTCTTTTTTTTTTTTTTTTTGTTAAGAGTCCATGTTCTTTGGTGGCACAATTCCTGGGGAGGGGATTTATGACAGCTGACTCTTTTGGCTCTGCTTTTAGATCCCCCTGGATTCAGGAGAAACGAACGACTCCTCACAGTGAGAGAGTCTGGATCCCCTTCTTTGGATGCCCTTCTTTTCCCTGTCCAGAGGCCAGGCTGGCTGGGTGGGCTGCAGGGGCCAGAGGCTTGGCTCAGCATTCGGGAGGCTGGCATATGGAACTGGGCAAGAACAGAATTGGAGGGGGGGGGATCTCCAGCAGAGGCTGCGCAAGGCTGGGGGGGAAAGGGCCAAGTCGCTCACTCTGGGAATCAAGGGCGGGTTTAGACACACAGACTGCCAGCGTCAAATCATATGTCCTTGGGCGAGATTCTCAACTTCTCTGAACTTCCTTCTCCTCCTTGGGTAAAATTACCCTCACAGGACTGCAGGGAGGATAAGATTAGCGAATGCATTAAAAGCACTTACTATCGTGCCTGGCACATAGCAAGTGCGTCGTTACTAGAACCAACTTCTCTGGGCACTGGGGATACAGCAGGGAGTAAACCCCGCCCCAGGTCTCCGGGATTGTCAATCTGGAGAAGAACCTATGAGACACAGGAACACATGGCATCTCAGATGACAGCGGGCACCGGAAGGAAACAAAGCAGGTGAGAGGCAGAGGAAGAGGCAGGGGCTGGTGTGGACAGTCAGGGAAGGGGCATTTCAACTGAGGAGAGACAGAATGACGTGGTTTCCTAGGAATTACGATTATGTTTTGTTGCTGTTCCTCCTGCACGTTCCCTGGGCCTTAAATCAGTCCTCCTTTTGCCGGAGTTTCTACTAGCCAGCGAATGGGGACCCAGTTCCCATCTCAGGTGCACACGTGGCCAACTCTCCATGATGCTTTGTGGGGGGGGCGGGGTGGAGTTAGTGGGGTGAGTGAACAAGGGGGCCCCAGGTTCTGAATGTGAGTCAGGGCGGTGGGTTTCTGGCTTTGATCTTTCTTCCGTTCCTCCGTACCTCACAATTCCACAGTGCCAGAAGACTCCTGTTAGAACAGGGCCCGGCCCCTCCAGGAGAAGAGCTTACTATACAGTCCACCCCCCTACCTACTCCGGAGGAGCAGTTGTGCTGGGGAAATTGGCCAGATGTATGGCCTCAGGGTGAGGCTGGGCTGCAAGAACCAGAATAGAAGGTCTAAATTTAAACCTGTGTCTGGAGGCTTCAGGGAGCCTGGGTCCTGTGGGCCCTGGAGTGGCTCGTCCCTCCTCCCTCGGCCCTCGTCCCTCCTCCCTGCCTCCCACCTCCCTTCCCCCTCTCTCTCCTCCCTCCTCCCCTCCCTCTCAGAATGGAAACTGTTTCTTTCCTGGCTGCCTAGAGCTGGTTTCCTCCCAAGGAAATAATGTCTCACCGCAGCTGAGGCAGGCTCGGCCCCCTGGAATTTCCCTGCAGTGGAGAAACACCCCGCCTGCCTGCCCGAGCTTTTCAGAGATGGGACACACCTAGAGCCTGCTTGGGCACCGGCCAGAGGGGGACACACCCAGAGACACACAGATGTAAACAGAAACAGAAACAGAAACACGCTGGGAAAACGCGGGGGTGGGGTGGGGGACCCTCAGGATCGGGTTCTAGTCCCAACTCTTGTCTCCACCTCCCTGTGAGACTTGAGCAAATCACCTCCTTCTCTGAACCCATTTTTTTCACCTCCTAAGTATTAAAATAGATCTCTTGAGGATCAAAATAGAACAGAACTCTAAAGGAATCAACCTAGAAAGTTCTTTGATTATTTCAAAGATGTCGCTTTCTTTGTTCAAAAATATTTTAAAATTCCCTATTTTTCTTTTTTCCTTTCTGAAAAATTTCTTTCAGGACCAGTTTTAGGCACTCATAGGTCTGCCTTGTTACTTTTGCAGACATTTCATTTTTGCCTAGAAGGATCACTGCCCATGGTACTGAGAGACTTTGGGCTGGTTCCAAACATTGAGTTCAAAAATGATTCCTGCAAGGACAGCAGAAAAAAGGTCTGTCAGGTGCCATCACTGCTGCAAAATTCCCCCGAGGCCCAAGGTTGGCCCCCAGAGAGGGAAAACCGCTCCTGGAGGGGCCAGTTCAGCTGTAAGCAGGGTCCTACTTGAGCCTTCCATAGTCCTATACTCAGACACAGAAAGGTCTGCATATGCATGGCCAAATGGAAACTTCCTGTTGCAGCCACCATATCCAGAAGCAGCAGGGAGAACCTCAGCCATGCCCTGCTTGGGGCTGTCTCAGACTGAATCACATGGGGACGGTCACAGCCCAGACACCCTCCAAGCAGGCTGTGCCCAGAGACTTTAGCGGGAGAGAGAGCATGGGGGGGGGGCACACCCGGACACACTGGGTTGCCTGGTAATACAGAATGCCAGCCCCAGGGATACACACCCTCGCTGGGATGACACACCCAAACTGTTTCCACACAGGAAGATTGCACGGAGAAGGCGGCCCCATGCACTCTTCCCATGTGAATTTGCCCACCGGGAAATGCCTTCATTCAAAAACGTCCTGCAACTAAAGATTCTGTTCACCCACACCCCAAAATGCTTACCGGATTTAGGTAGGGCAAAGCAAGCCCCCTAAAACTTCCAGTCACGCTCAGTGACACACACACATTCGCTCGAGTGGTCAGAGTCTAGACTCCTCATGTCCTTTTGTTTCCTCCCGGAAAACTTTTGACTTTTCCATTTTAAGCAGTCAGTGACCAAATGGTCTATTTCTGTCACTTCTTAGTATTAGCCAAAGATTGTTCTTTTGAAATGTCTACAGTAAGTTACAAAGAATGCTTCTGACCTTTGTTTTCAAATTCAACTATGCAAAACGCTAAACACAACGTGAAAACTCAGAAGGCAATTTTTAAAATTCACAGACAAACCACGCTTGAGAATTTGTTCAACTTTTGGATGTAGGAGAAAGGCAAGCTTACTGAATTTTGCAGTGATTTTTTAAAAATTCCAACTTGGTAAACAGGAAAACAACTTCGGATGCTTTGTAGAGTGAGCAATGGGAAAAGGCTCGTCTGGGCAGCACCCCTCACTTCTTAGGGACGGATAAACCGAGGACTCGCCCTTGACCTGGTTTCCACACTCTGACCTTGATTCGGCAGAACTTCCAGTGTGGTGTTTGGGCTGCCTGACTCATAGACAGATGCGCCCTCGCTTGGGTCCAGGAACATACCCCTGTGTAGGTCTGTCCCCTTCTCTGGATGTCTCAGACACTGTGATGGTTTTAGGATGAGATAACCTGGTTTTCCTGGCCACGGCAGGCTTCTTGCGTCCTGTTCCATCACCAGACAAGACCAACCTAGAGACATCTTCAGATCTGTACACTGGTGCTGGCCAGGCCCTCTCCTGCCATCCAAATCCTTCCTTCCTGGTCCCTTTCCCCTTTGCCCTTCCTTCCCTCCCTTTCTCCATCCTTCACTCTCAACTTCTGACAGGAATTCCAGTGTGAACTTGGAACAGCTACCTTCAGAGAACAGGGATCTTACCACACTCAGCATCTCCTCCCAGAGATTACGTCATCTCTCTCCCTCAAAATTCCTTTCTATTATTACTTTTATACAGTAGTTCCCCCTAATCCTCAGGGGAAAATTATCAAGACCCCCAGTGGATGCTTGAAACTGTGGTTGGTACCAAACCCTACCTATGCCATATTTTTTCCTATACATACATACCTGTGATTTATTTTATAAGTTTAATTTATAAATTAGGCACAGTATGAGATTAACAGAATAACTAATAATAGAATAATTATAAAAATATACAATTAAAAAATATGTATATATACACACCACAATAAAACTTATATGAATGTGATCTCTCTCTTTCAAAATATCTTATTGTACTGGGCTCACCCTTGTTGTGATGATATGAGATGGTAAAAATCTACGTGATGAGATGAAGTGAATGAATGACGTGGGCACTGTGACATAGCATTACTACTGTTGACCTTCTGACATTACATCAGAAGAGGGTCACCTCCTCCCAGGCCACAGTTGACTGGGGGTAATGAGACCCCAGGAAGTGAAATCATGGATAAAGAGGGATTGCTGTGCTTCAGTACCTAAAGTTTTCTTCTTCTTCTTCTTCTTTTTTTTTTTTTTTTGAGATTTACTTATTTATTTGGGGGGAGGGGTAGGGAGACACTTTAGCAGACCCCATGCTGAGCATGGAGCCTGACCCTGGGCTCTATCTCAGAGATCACGACCTGAGTTGAAACCAAGATTTGGACATTTAACCAATTGAACCACCCAGGCGCCTCTAGACTTAATTTTTATTTTTTATTTTTTAGATTATATTTATTTATTCGACAGAGATCTCAAGTAGACAGGAGAGGCAGGCAGAGAGAGAGAGAGAGGAGGAAGCAGACTCTCTGCTGAGCAGAGAGCCCGATTTGGGGCTCCATCCCAGAGTACTGGGATCATGACCTGACCTGAAGGCAGAGGCTTACCCACTGAGCCACCCAGGCACCCCTAGACTTAATTTTTTAATAAAAAATTTCTGTAAGTCAAAAACCACAAACAAAACATATTTAAAAGCAAGAGACAAACTTGGAAAATGCATTTTGCAGACATATGTGACAACAGAGGCAAATATCCTCAACATCAAAGGACTTTTATAAAGGATACGGCACCCAACAGAAAGATGGACAATGTGAGCAGGCAGATGAATCAAGACAATGAAATGAATGAAATAAGAAAAAAAAGATGTTTAACCTCCTAAATCCTCAAAAAAGTCAAAATAAAACCATTTGAAATAACATTTTCCCTTATTACTATCAGACTATAGCAAATGACTACCCACTATAGGGCAAGGCCTTTCTCATGAATTACTTCTAGAAATACATAATAATCAGAAGAGCCTTTCTGGAGAGAATTCAAGCCTTGAAATTACTAGTATCTTCTAACCTGTCAGTTCTACCTCTACAAGTTGTCTGGTAGGAATCTCTAAGGTGTCCAAAATAGATAGCTACAAAAATACTCATTGCAGTACTGTTGCCAAAACAAAAAGAAAAAAATGTGTTTATAATTTTTTTCCTCTTTTTTGTTGTTGTATACCCAATTCTCTTGGACCTGCTCTCAAGAGTTACTTGCTCTATCTACTAAGTCAGCCAAGTACCCCGGCCTATTTTTTGTGGGGTTTTGTTTTGTTTTGTTTTTAAGATTTATTTGAGAGAGAGAGAGACCATGAGTGGGAGGGAAAAAGGCAGAGGGAGAGAGAATCTTCTTCTTTTTTTTTTTTAGATTTATTTATTTATTTATTTGACAGAGAGAGAGAGCACAAGTAGGCAGAGAGGCAGGCAGAGAGAGAGGGGGAATCAGGCTCCCTGCTGAGCAGAGAGCCCAAGGGGCTCGATCCCAGCACCCTGGGATCATGACCTGAGCTGAAGGCAGATGGCCAACAAATTGAGCCCCCCCACAGGCACCCCAACTGGGAACTTTTCATAAGGAATCTCATATTGGACTTTTATTTATTTTTTTTAAAGATTTTATTTATGTATTTGACAGATGGAGATCACAAGTAGGCAGAGAAGCAGGCAGAGAGAGAGAAGGAAGCAGGCTCCCTGCTGAGTAAAGAGCCCCATCGATGTGGGGCTCGATCCCAGGACCCTGGGATCATGACCCGAGCCGAAGGCAGAGGCTTTAACCCACTGAGCCACCCAGGTGCCCCTCATATTGGACTTTTAAAAGCCTCTCCATGGGAGCCTGGGTGGCTCAGTTGGTTGAGCAGCTGCCTTCGGCTCAGGTCATGATCCCAGCATCCTGGGATCGAGTCCCACATCGGGCTCCTTGCTCCTCGGGGAGCCGCTTCTCTCCCTCTGCCTCCGCTCGCTCGCGCTCTCTCTCTCTCTGACAAATAAATAAACAAAATCTTAAAAAAAAAAAAAAAAAAGCCTCTCGAGACTAAGAAGCCACCATCAGACTTTACGACCTGAGCCAAAGGCAGAGGCCCAACCCACTGAACCACCCCGGCACCCCAGAGGGAGAGAGAATCTTAAGCAGGTTCTGTGCCCAGCTCACAGCCCTACCAGGATTACGTGTCTGTCTTGGCTTTGGTCACGACCCCAGCATCCTGGGATCGAGCCAGACATCAGGCTCCAGGCTCCTTGCTCAGTGGGTAGCCTGCCTCTCCCTCTCCCTCTGCCTGACACTCCCCCATCTTATGCATGTGCTCTTGCTGTCCCTCTCTGTCAAATAAATAAAATCTTAAATAAATAAAAAAGAAGGTTGGATGTTTACCCGACTGAGCCACCCAGGTGCCCCAACCATCCTGTTTATATTTAAGTTCTGAACATGCTATGCCAGAATGTTATTTTGTATTTTACTACCTTAATAAAAAATGCAGAAATAAGAAATATTCTGGGGTGCCTGGTTGACTCAGTTGGTGATGCATGCAACTCTTGATCTCAGGGGTTGTGAGTTCAGGTCCGTCCCTGGGTGTAGAGATGGGTTAAAAATAAAATATGAGGAAAAAAAAGAAAAGAAATATTCTGAGTTAGGGTGAGTCTGAGGGTTAACTCAGCCCCTCCCTGGCCCTGTGACCCATGGAAGGGTCTTCCCCTTCAGTCTTCATTCTGAGTGTGTGGGACCTTGGGTTGAGTGAGGCTGTGGAGATGGGCAAGGGTGCTGTGTGGAGAGAAGTTGACAGGAAAGCAGGAGGGAAGCTTCTGGGAAGGAGCTTATAGGTAACCAGAGTCACGATGCTGAGCCTAATGTCTGGAGTTGGAAGTCTTCTAGAGGAGGAGAGGGCGTCAATGGATTGCATCTGGGTCCACGTGTCTCCTCCATCACCCACCTGCTGTTGCCACGGTGAGGGGCTGTCCCAGGCCTTCCAGGGTGAAGGTCACTTGGAAAGGAAAATCGACCTGGAGAACACCCTTTTAGGGAAAAGTTGTCACATCACCTGAACTATCCTCTGTGAGCTGACAGAGCTCCTTAATGTGGCTCAGGAGTCTCCAGTGACCCTCACCCCTACAGGATAGCTGAATGCTCAGGTGGCCATGAGAGATTTTCCCTGGGAAATGGAATAAAGGAAAACTCACTTAAAATTGAATCTGTTGGGACGCCTGGCTGGCTCAATCAGTGGAGAGACTGTGACTCATGATCTTGGGGTCTGAGTTGGAGACCGACTTTGGATGCAGAAAATTACTTAAAATAAATGAGTGATAAGTAATAAGTAATTAAAAATAAATAAATAAAATGGAGTTGGTGGACCAGAACTAAGAGCTCTCCCACCCTACCCCAAGTCCTCAGTCACAGACCTCAACAGGAAGAGAGGACCCTGCCTTCCCAGCAGGAAGAAGCCTATGCTTTACTATCCCAGCAGGAGGAAGAAGCACTGTCTCCTTGCCTGGCAACAGTCCAGCCAATGAGAGGCTGCCACAACTCAGCCAATGAAAAGCCGGGGCACTTGGAATCTCCAGTTCAGGGCGCCGTGGGTGGCTCAGTCCGCTGAGTGTCTGCCTTTGGCCCAGGTCCTGATTCCGGAGCCCTGGGATGGAGTCCAACCTCAGACTCCCTGCTCAGCAGGGAGCTTCTTCTCCCTCTCCTGCTCCCCCTGCTTGTGCTCTCTCTGTATCAAATAAATAAATAAAATATTAAAGAAAAAAAAGGAACCCCCAGTTTATTTTAGAGGACTTTTTGTTTATAAGAGCTCTTGCCAGCGGCTTTCCTCCACTTTGTGTAAAGCCTGGAGCTCTCTTCTCATGGCAGTCCCCCAGCCTGAGTCCCAAGCAGATCCCTTACAGAGGTGGACCGTCACCTGGTTACTCATTAGATTCTTCTGGGGAACTTGGAACAAATCGAAATTCAGAGCCCCAGGCTTCCTGACTCAGCATCTCTGGGGTGGGGGTGGGGGGTGGAGTCGGTGCTTTTAAAATGGCTCCCGGAAACCCTGGAGCATCAGATGGGTCTCTCCTCAGCTTCCGGTACCTCTGCAGCAGCGGGGTTGGGGGGCCCTAGCTCTGGCCTTGGGGTCTTGCTGCCTTCAGGGCTGGTCACACGTTGCCTTTACTCCCTCAGCCTCTCCCCCCTGAGGTGCCCCCTACAGTTGGTCAAATTAGGAAGCCCCAGACTACCCCTTCAGTGAATCCCACACCTGTCTGCCCCTTCTCTGAACAACTGACGGTGATATTGATAGGGTCTAATATATTTAAGTTTATTTTTAATTCCATAAGTAGTGCAGGAATGCACCTTTACTGTAAAACAATTCAAGAGACCCAGCTGGAGTGAAGCCTCCTTTGTCCTCCCTTGTCCCCCATTCCCACTCCAGGCTGACTCTGGGGTGGGTGGGGCATCACGTCCTTCCAGACTCTTGTCCATGTATTTTCCACCGCGTCTCCAGATCTGGAAGGAAAAGAATCATCTTTCTTCCCACCCAAGCCTGTACCATGTACTGGACCCTGCAGCCTCCCCCATAGCCTTTGGTCTCCACTACCCGCCCCCATCCTCCACTCCAGCTTCTCTTCCCCCACCGCCCCCCCCCCAACATGCGCACACCCACACATGCACACAGATATACACAGGTGTTTCTTTTCCTGGAAACAGAGCTTTCTGGAACCTTCCATCCTTTAACCACCCCCTCTTGTTTTTTTTTTATTTTTTTATTTAAGATTTTTATTTATTTATTTGACAAAGAGATCACAAGTAGGCAGAGAGGCAGGCAGAGAGAGAGGAAAAAGCAGGCTTCCCACTGAGCTGAGAGCCTAATGCAGGGCTCTATCCAGGACCCTGAGATCCTGACCTGAGCCAAAGGCAGAGGCTTAACCCACTGAGCCGCCCGGGTGCCCCTTTTGCCCCCTCTCTTTTATCAGTTTCTCTTCCAGCCAACTTCTTTAACAAATGACTCCTTGGCCAGACTTCACACCTGCAGCCATTAGACCACAGCTGTATCCCCACTGAACTCCCGTCTGGGAGGGCACTGGCCCAAGTCGAAGGGCGAAGGCACCTCAGAGGTCTGTGGGCTTCCGGCAGCTTTACCTTTCAGGGAGGGAGGAACCGACTCCCGAGGTTCTCCTGGGGTGTGGCTCACCCCAATGCTCGAGACATGTTCTGACAGCCAAGGCTTCCAGAAAGTCCAGGGCCTAACTGAGATGGGCGCACAGCTCAGCCTCTTAAATACAGAGACTGGGATGAGGAACGTTCCTGAATAGCTCAACTTCCTCTGAAGGAACAGGAACAGCAAGAAGGGACTTAGGCTTTACTACCCTTCTTCTCACTCACTATCATAAAAGAAAAGCAAACAAACTTTTGAATTATAGAATATTCCCCCAAAAGTCCTATATTCATTTTCCATTGCCACTATGACAAGTTATCATGAATTTAGTGGCTTAAATCAACACAATTTTATTCTCTTACAGGTCTGGGGGTCAGAGTCCAAAACCAAGATGCTGACAGGGCTGCATTTTGTCTGCAGCTTCAGGGAAGAATCTGTTTTCTAGCCTTTTCTGGCCGTTAGGGGCTGTTTGCATTCCTTGGCTAGTGGCCTCTTCTTCCATTTTTCAAAGCACATCCCTCCAGCCTCTACCTCCACAGTCCCATCTCTTCTCTCTGACTGACCCTCCTGCCTCTCTCTTATAAGAACCTGGTGATTATACCAGGATAATTGAGGATAATCTACCTATGTCAAGATCCTTAGCTTACTCCTACTTGCAAAGTCCCTTTTACCACATGAAGTAAAGTATGCATGGATTCTGAAAATTAGGACATAGAAGGACATCTATGGGGCCATTACTCAGCCTACCACAAGTATCAAATGTAATATGGGGAGACATCTGAAGATAGACACTGAGATTAGACAGATGTGAATATTTTGCCTTATTTTCTTCAGATTTTTAAAAAAGATTTTATTTATTTATTTTACAGACAGAGATCAGAAGTAGGCAGACATGCACGCAGAGGGTGGGAGGGCGGGAAGCAGGACCCCCGCTGAGCAGAGAGCCCGATGCAGGGCTCGATCCCAGGACCCTGGGATCATGACCTGAGCTGAAGGCAGAGGCTTTAACCCACTGAGCCACCCAGGCACCCTCTTCAGATTTTTTTTAAAAAGAGATAAATCTCTACAAAAATAGCTAAAGCCCTGTGTGGCTTTTCCTTCTTTCTCTCCTCAGAGGTAACCACTTCCCTGAGGTGGGTGAAAATCACCCTCACGTATGTTTCTGTTATTTACTACTTATTAAAAGCGCATTTTGTTGTTGTTGCTGTTGTTAAAGATTCTATTTTCTTTTTTTAAAGATTTTTTATTTATTTATTTGAGAGAGAGGCAGTGAGAGAGAACATGAGCGAGGAGAAGGTCAGAGGGAGAAGCAGACTCCCCGTGGAGCTGGGAGTCCAATGCGGGACTCGATCCCGGGACTCCGGGATCATGACCTGAGCCGAAGGCAGTCATCCAACCAACTGAGCCACCCAGGCGTCCCAAAGATTCTATTTTCAAGTAATCACTACACCCAGTGCGGGACTAGAATTTACAACTCCAAGATCAAGAGTCCCATGTTCTACCAACTGAGCCAGCCGAGCACCGCTAAATGAATTTTAATTTTTTAGTGTTTTTTTTTAAGATTTTTATTTATTTATTTGACACAAAGAGAGAGATCACAAGTAGGCAGAGAGGCAGGCAGAGAGAGAGGGAGAAGCAGTCTCCCATTGAGCAGAGAGCTCGATGTGGGGCTTGATCCCAGGACCCTGATATCATGACCTGAGATGAAGGCAGAGGCTTAACCCACTGAGCCACCCAGGCACCCCAATTATTTAGTATTTATTTATTTATAAAGATTTTATGTATTGATTTGACAGAGCGAGAGAGAGCACAAGCAGGCAGAGCAGCAGGCAGAGGGAGAAGGAGAAGCAGGCTCTCCAATGAGTGGGGAGCCCAAAGCGGGGCTCTATCCCAGGACCCTGAGATCAGGACCTGAGCCAAAGGCAGATGCCTAACTGAGCCACCCAGGTACTCCCCAATTTTTTAGTTTTTAAAATTTGTTTAGAGATTTATTTATTCACTTGAGGGATGCCTGAGTGGCTCAGTCAATTAAGCATCTGTCTTCATCTCAGGTCATAATTCCAGAGTCCTGGGATCGAGTCCTGCACCAAGCTCCTTGCTCAGTGGGGAGTCTGCTTCTCCCTCTACTTGCCATACCCCCTGCTTGTGCTCTCTCTCTCTCTCTTTCTGTCAAATAAATAAATAAATGAAAATGTAAAAAAAAATTTTTTTCTCTGAGAGAGCGAGAGAGAGCGAGGAAGTATGAAGAGGGGCAGAGGGAGAGAGAGAGAAGGAGAGAGAAACTTGAGCAGAGTCCTCGCTGATCTCAGAGCCCGATGCGGGGCTTGATCTCAAGACTCTGACATCATGACCTGAGCTGAAACCAAGAGTTTGGCACTCAAATGACTGAGCCACCCAGGGCACTCCCCACCCCCCACCCCCCCAAATGCATTTTTAAACTGAAGAGTACCATTTTTAAATGTGTTTTGAAACTTTAAGTAAAAGGAATCACTGTGCATACCGTTTTGCAACCTGCTTTTCTAAGGCAGTATGTTTTTGACATTCTACATGTTGATACATGAAGACCAAGTTCATTCATTTTAACTGCAGTGTGGAATACCTCCCGTGAGCAAGTTAGAGTTCATTTCGTCCTTTCTTTTGCCAAGAGTCGGATTGTTTTCACTTTTTGTGCTATTACAAACAGTGCTTCAAGAAATATCTTTGTAAAAAGAAAGTATCTTTGTGCTTGTTTTCTGGAACACCTGCGCTAAAGCCCTCTGGTGGGGGAGCAGAGAGGAGCTGCGTGGCTGGGTCTGGGATACGCACACCTTGGGCTCTCCAAGTGTTGCCACGCGGTGATACTGCCAACAACAGTGTTTTAAAAATACCAATTTCCCATATATCCTCAGCACTTGTTGTTTTCAGATTTCCTATTTTTTTAAGATTTATTTCCCTTACCTACTTTCCAGTCAATCTGTTCTGTTCCCAGTCTTCTCAAATGGTTAGGCAGCGGCAAGTTTTCCTCCATCTTGACCCTGAACGACAAACCCATGCAGGACCCCCTGGGCTCTGAGTGGCCCTTCAAGCCATCCCCCCAATTCTCTCTCTGTTGATTTCCCCACTCCGGCCAGCCAAGTTTCATTTGGGCCAGTCCTGGAAGAGCTCTCGTTAGCACACAGTCCCGAAGCTCTCTGCTCTCCCCGCAGAAGGCTGTGAAAGGCACGGAGATTGTCTCTGGGAGGAACAATGTCTTCTGTGTTCCCAGCCCTCATCCTAAGTGGACTAGGCAAGTCTAGTCCTGGCAATGTGAGTAAATCTACTCGAGAATTAGTCAGTCCTGAGCTCCCCAGAAATAAATGGCCGTATATTTTTCCTGTCCCCAAGGGTGTTCTGGAACATACCTGCCCATGAACTAAATAACCCATGTCTTGGAACATGGCCCCATGGAGGAATAAATCCAAAGGCTGTGACCTTTCTTCCCACAGCAAACCTCTTTTCTTTAGCAGCCTATGTCTTTTAGACACCAGATCTTGGGTTCTAAGTTTTTACAACCCTCTCCCCACCGCCCCGATCCAATTTAAGTGGTGGGCTAGCCATCTTGAGCGCCCTCAACACAGGGGAGCCCTCTCTGAGCTGTCTGGCCCTTTCCTCCTGCTGGTCCCTAAACAAAGTGAGATGGCCTTGTCCTCACGGATGGACGGTAAGCCAAGGACAGTTCTCCACCATCTGGTTCCAGCCTGATGGACTTTGTCTATTCCTCTTAGCTCTCCGGAGCCACTTACAGATTCCCATGATCCCATTAGCAATGGCTTTGCCTGAGATACTCCCTGGAAAAGATGGGGCCTGAAAGATTGCTTCCCAAAGGGATCAGCCACTTGCTTCCAAGGGAACCCCAAGTGCTGCTGGCTGGGGCGGGGGTCATCCCTAACATCCTGCTGCCCAACACTGGCTGGGGGATCCGTACACATTTGTACGTCTTAGCATTTGGAACGAATCCCCTGCTCAGTTCTAGGTATAATATGGATACTTTAGAAGCTTTTTCTTTCGCGTAAACTAACGGTTTGTGGTTCTAATGATCAACATGGGTCCCCTTCTCTATTCTTGGGATTTAGGAAGTGGCCCCTCACAGAGGCCAGCATGGCATGAGGCCCCTTTGGGTCCCGAACGTTACCTTTCATCAACTGAAGGGTATGCGAAACTCCATTTCAACTACCTATGAGAAGCAGCTTTCTGGAGAATAACCCAGACCAACAGAGCCCAGGTGGACACCAGCCCTAATTATCGTCTTTCTGACAAAAGACTGCTGGAAGCTCAAAATGCCTGACAAGCCAGCTTCGGTGGAAGTCACCCAGAAGCCCGGGGAGTTGAAATCCCTTCTCAAGCGCTCATTTTCAAAAAAACAAATGTTTCCTAATGGCGCTCAGAGGGAGTCATGGGCAGCCACCAAAGTGAGTCATTTGGCGGATGTCGGGGCTGGGCTGTCCACAGCTTCTGAAGAGCTCTGAGGAAGCTCAAGGTCACACACGCCTGCCTGGGACTCCACTCATTTGGCTCCTCTCTCCAGGTTTTTAGATTCCTCATTTCTCTTTAGCTGGGAAGTCTGATCAACCATCTGAAGTTTTTAAAGGAGTTAGGTGAAACGCTTTCTGTTTTTTGACTTTTTTTTCTGGCAGAGCAGTTTAAATCCCTGTCCTGAATGAAGGGTTCATTTAACTAAGTATTCGATTAGAAATGAAGACATTGTTTCATCAAGATTTATCAAACAGAAGTTTTTATTCTTGAAAAATGACATCTCACGAGGGGCGCCTGGGTGGCTCAGTGGGTTAAGGCCTCTGCCTTTGGCTCGGGTCATGATCCCGGGGTCCTGGGATCGAGCCCCGTGTCGGGCTCTCTGCTCAGCAGGGAGTCTGCTTCCCTTCCTCTCTCTCTGCCTGCCTCTCTGCCTACTTGTGATCTCTGTCAAATAAATAAATAAAATATTTTTAAAAAATGACATCTCACTAAGTAGGCTCTTAAAATCTCTTACCCCTGTGGTTTACCTGGTGTCCCTTCATCGTTTTCTGCCTCATGCTTCTCAGTGACAGACTCTCGCATCTTTTGTCTTCTCTGCTTGATACCTCCATTCCATGGGGCCGTGTGCCATACTTGGCTTGGCTTCGTCTTCCTGGGAAGCTGGTTCAGTACAATGGAAGAAGGAATGTGTAGGTGTCCTATGATTCCATTTGTGTGTGTCTGGCTGTGTGTTTAATGATGTACACATAATTTTACCATGGAGAGCTGGAGCTGGCTCCCCTGTCTAGCTGATCCTGCCTATTTCTTAACTCCCCACATTCACGGACATCATATTGACAGCTTAAAATCAGCCACGGTGGGAGTATTGGCACCCTGAAAATTGGCAAATACTCCAAATCACGGCTTTTTGTTCCATGGTGGAGATGGAAAGTGAGGTGGGGTGAGGGCTTAGAAATATCTGGAAGAAACAAGAAACACCAAAAATAGTTACCTGTACAGAATGGAACTGAAGAACGCGGGTATTGGAGAGTTTTTTGTTTTTTGTTTTTTTGTTTTGGCTTTTTGAATTTTTTGTTCTGTGCATAACTATATATTTTTTTTTAAAAGAGAACTTTTTTTCTTTTTTAAGAACAAAGACTTCCTGCTGTGTTTATTAATCCCACACCATCAGTTGGAAACTGCCTGGGGCAGAACTGTCTGATTGAGGAAGAGATCAGAGCCTGGAGAGATGTCTTCACTGTGGCCTCAGTGGAGTGACGTCCTGGGAGTGGGGTTTGGGGCTGGGCACACACCGAGTACGGCAGCAGGCAGTACTAGAACTGCCTGCCGAGTCTGAGAGGGGAGTCAAAGCATGCCAGGACCTCAGTCGAGATGTCAGGCCAAAACTCGGGTCACCAAACTCCAAGGATGAAATCGAAAATGGGCATGAAGACAGGACCCTAAGAATGGTCCAGCTCTAGGGAGGGTGAGGGAGGGGACAGGCTAGAAGGGGCAACTTTCCCTGGAGGGTCTTTCAGATTCTGGGGCTTGGGGCAGCTTTTTGGGCCATTCCTTGAGAGCTTTTCCCCTGCAGCTGAAGTTAAAAGGTGACATCCGCTCTGCCCAGGAGGGATGGAGGGCAAACTGGGGCAGCGAGGAAACAAATTAAGAGGCTGGTTCCTTATCGCTGGGGAGAAGGCTCACCACGACCCGCTGGAGAGGCAGCAGTCCACAGTAAACACGTTTCAGGGAATGAAGCAGAACTCTGGTCAGATTCCATGAAGCTCATCATACTCCATAAAAGGACCCCTAGAAGCCCTGGTCTGTGCCTGGGGTGGGTAGTAGTTTCCATTGGAGGATTTGGGGGAGTGGCTTGGAAATTCTAGGTGGAGATCATGGAGGCCGCAGGTGCAAGATGGGCCACAGCCAGAGAAATCCATCAGATCTAAAGCAAGATGCAGGATCTGGAGGGCAGCCCCAGGATGGGCTGGTAGGACCCCACTGATGGGGGAATCTTGGGGGTACAATCCCATCCCTCCCATTGGGCCCCGATGCTTGGGGAAGGAGACTCTCCAGGAAACAGAAAACAAAGGGCGAACATTTGCCTAGGATGGTCAGGAAGTTGGGGGAGGGGGCACAGTGAGAGGAAGGAGTGGGTTGCTCCCCTGGCAACAGCTAAAGGCCACAGTCTGTGCCCCCCAGGGCCCTCAGACATTTCCAAACTCTACCTGACAGCATGGGCAGTGGCCTTTGAAGTCATGTCAGGGGCTGCCTCGAGTTACAAGGGAATTGCAAATCCCATTTTATAAACACCCAGCAGCCCTGCCAGGCAACGAGGACAAATAAGGCCATGCCTTGGCCCCCTTTCTTTTTAACGTGCTGCTAACATCCTTCAATTTTTAGATAAATTAGAGGCATAAAGCTCAGGAGATCCCTATCTCCCCATACTGTGGTGCCCTCCAACAATCTTAAAATGCTACTGAATCTATTAATGACCCATATCAATTACAGGTAAACTAAGTCCGCCTCTGCGGACATTTGCTGTCGACACTTTGAAGGTGGAGTTCCCATGGACATCACCAAATCACAGTAGCCAGCTGATTCGGCTACTTGGGAACATATCTGACCGTTGATTCACCCCCTCCAAAAAGTCTGTCACAAGGCCAGAAAACCCTCATGAGATACCAGAGGAAAGCCTGCAAAGCCTCAGTCATTCCCTTAACTGAGTGTTTGCTGAGTGCCAAGGTGGCTAGCCTGAGGGCGGGGGCTAGCCTACCTGCAGGGGATGATGGGCCTGTGACTAGTAGAGTCACCACCAGGCCTTAGGCCCAAGGACAGCTCTGTGCTCTATTTGGGACAGTATCTCTTGCACCTCACAGGAGGCCTAGCACTTAGTAGATGCTCAGTAAAAAAAATCAGAAACAAATACTACAATATGATACTTTTGCTAACAAACCTTTGGGAAATCAAAAGGAAGTGGTTCATTCTGCCAGGGAATTAAAGAAAACTTTGTAGAAAAGGCCACAGGTCAAGCTCGTCCTTGAAATGGAGGTCAGTGAGCAGAGCAGGCAGAAGAGCAGTCCAGAAAGAGGGCAGTGATGTGGCAAGAGGCCAGGCAGGCGGGGAGGCAGGACAAGGTGGGGGGGCGGAGAGGGGTGGGTCTTGAACTGCAGGTATGTCCAGGCCCTGTGAACTCTGCACGCTATTCACAGACTCTGGAGTCCATGTGATGGATTCCTCGACTCAGGAGTCAAGTGACCTCTTTAGAAACAAGACTTTCCTTTTGTCAAAGAGTGAAACCATGCTGTGTTTCCTTTCTCACCTTGGCTGCCTGGGAGCTCCTGAAGTGCTGAATCCCCTCGTAGTCCCACGCAGGACCTTTCCCCTAACAGATCCTGCATCAGTGCTCTGCTGTTGTGTTAACAACGCAACCATGAATGCAGCATCTCAACACAGGACACACATAATAGCTCGCGGTTTTTCCCGCAAGTCCTGGCAAGGCTTAACTGGGTCTTCTGCCGGACTTGGTCTGAGGCCTGACTGGGGCAGGATCTGGTTCAAGGCTGGGTGGTCAACAGCAGGGGTCAGTTCCTTGCAGGCTGTGGGGCAGAGGTCTCAGTTTCTCCCCTGTGTCAGCTGGTATCTCAGGATCTCACCCTCTCTATAGGCGGAGCAGGATCAGTGAAGGGAGGTATCAGAGCAGGTTTCAGAGCGAGCTGGTCACTGCAACCTCAGGTAATGTAATCAGATGCACCTGATCATGGCCACAGGTCACCTTTGCCTTATTCCATTTGTCAGAACAAGCCCCACCCTCATGCAGTGGGCAGGTTTTAGAGAGGAAGACCAGGGGGAAGGATCATGGGACCACCTTGGTCAGCCTGCTAAGGTCCTCATCAGGTATTAACAGCAAGTTAATTAAACTAGTCCTGTGGGCACTTAAAGATACACCATTACACAGACATAGACTGTCTCTGCAGGAAGGCAGTGAAGTGAGTTCTTTGCCTCCCAAGAATGCTTTCCCTGCCCCCACAGCATCTGCCACGAGGCTGGGCAAAAAAACAAGTCAATAAATCTGAAATGAAATGTCCTAGGATTTGTGTTACTGCTGGAACAACCTGGAGTTTTCTACCATCAAGGTAATTATTGGCTTGTCATAAATTTCTCGATTAACCTATATAATTTAAAAAAGCCATATACCAATTGAAACACCACAAAGTGGGAACTAGGTCAGACATCACTATTATGAATGTGGGCCCTTCCCCAGAAAAATGTCTCCTACCCCCCCAACACCTGTGATTTTCCCCTACTCTGAAGGTGACCTATGTACATGGGTACTGTTTCCCAATGCTGCTAGTGCAAAGCTGGACTGGCACAGCTTAAGAGCACAGCTCTGACCAGGTGACCTGGGCTGTAATCGAATTTAGCTGCTTCCTGTAGGACCTTAGACAAGTCGCTTAACTTTCAATAATGATAGCCAATGCTTGTTTAGTATTTGCTGAGCCAGACTCTTTACATATATTAAACCCATATAAATTCATTTAGCCCATATCACCCCGCTGGGAAACAGACACCGTTAGTAGCCCCATTTTATAGACGCAAGAATTGAGGAATAAAGGTTGAGGCCTGGGATTAAGATTCTCATCCTGGTCAGGAGCAGGGAGAATGCAGGGCAAGAGGACTGAGGACAAACGCACAGCAGGGTGCTGGTGCGAACAGATTCTCTTTCTAACCTGCTGTCCCCACTGCCAACCCCCCACCAGGTAGAACTGGTAAGAACCGTGGTTTGCTATTTGAACCCGTGCGGTGAGCAGAAAGGAGAAGCCAGAATGCCACTATTGGGGGAACTGGATCCTATGCTGCTTCCAGCCACCCTTACACACACACACACACACACACACACACACCCTCCCCCCCTCCCCCTGATGCTTAGAAAATAAGATAAGGCACCAGGGAAGGAGGAAAGGAGCCCACACTGCCTCCTACCCCCATAGAGAGCGAGCTCTGGGCCTCCCGGATCTGGATGTTCCAAATCCTTCATCCTCCTCCCACCCCTACCTTTTGATCTTTAGCCACGTGGGGCCCCCTCCCGTAGGGCTGTGAGGAGGGGCCAGCCAGGGACTCCAAACCTCCCCCACAGCCAGAACCCCTTACTCTGCCCAGACGCGCCCCCCCCCCCGACCCCCCCGTAGCCCGGACTGGAGGCCACCCTGCGAGAGTTTGCCTTCTGCGGTAGGGTTTAGCAAGCCTCCCTCAGAAGCAAACACAGCGTTTCCTCCACTTTCCCGCCAACATGGCCGAGTGACAGCTGAGAGGCTCCCCGGGGGCACAACGGCACTGTTCCACAGAGACCAGACTGAACAGAACTCTGCGGGGGCTAACTGGACCCTGTGTGGACAGGACGGGGCTGCGGGCATACAGTGCCTAGGCGGCCCGTGAGGACCCCAAACCTGCTCTCACTCCCTAGAACCCCCTTTTCCGCCTAGCTCCCCTTCCTTCCTGATGTTGGGGAGAAGGTTCACCGCCCAGAGGGTCCCCCCGCGCTCTGGCGCTTGCGGCTGCGAGTGTGCCAGGTTCCCCTAGGGGTGGGGACCGCCTGCACGCGGTGGGCAGTCGGTGTCTCCCAGCTCTGCCCCGCCCAGTGCGCGCTTGGGTTGCCCTCTGCAGTGGGGTCGGCCAGACCAGGCCTTCCAGCGCCCCGACTGCGCCCCCTGTCCCTTGGGAGAAATGTGAGGCCCCTCTACCAGCCGGAGGACACCTCTGGCTCCGCGAACACCGCACCCACCCGACCTCCGCCGCACAGCGCGCAGCCCCGGGACGGACACGCGACGCCAAAAGCGCTTCCCTAAGAGCGGAGGCGCGCGGGCCGGGGGGTCAGCTTTGCGCACAGATGGGACACAGTTGCGGACAGGGGCCGCAGGCCTTGGCTTTGGGGACAGGAGGGACGGAGCATTACGTCCGGAAAGGACTCGGCTTCCCGCTGGGGATCACTGGGGGCCAGGCGGGGGCGTCCCCCGACCCGCTTGCAGAACGCGCCTCCGCCATGCTCCAGTTGAGCTCTGGAAAAACCCCGGCGCGCATGGGAAAGGCGGGCCAGCTCGCAAGGACGGCGGGAACAAAGGCGGCCCCGAGGCCGGATGCAGTCATGGAAAAACCCAACGGGGCGCCGGGGCGGGGGCGGCAGGGAAGAGGCGGCGCGCGTCCCGCAGCCCTGACGCCTTTGCCGGTCGGTCCGGGCGGGGCTGCTCCCAGCCCCCGCCCCAGGGCGCTCCTTGGGGGAGGAGTTGGGAGGGCAGGAATAGGGGAGAGGTGGGGAGGCCCGGGAAAACAGAAAATGCTGGATTGGGAAGGGAGGCCTGTGCCTGGGGCCAAAGAACAAGCAGCCCCCACGGTCGGGGTGCTTTCGGCCGCGAGGCGAGGAAAGGGTGGCCCGGGCTGGTACTCGCCTGGCACACGCAGCGCTGCACACGGCCACTTGGCCGCCGCGGTAGCCGGGGGTAGCTAGCCGGTAGGGCACACACACAGACCCGCGCATTGGCCCGGACGCGTGTTCCAAGGCGCACACGTGGGGTCATTTACACGCACGCGCACACAGACACGCGAGCTGCCCATACCTCCCAGGGCCGAGGGAAAGAAAGGGTCCGACCGAGAGGGGGCGAAATGTTCATTAGGGCGGTCCCGGGGTTTAGTTTCAGAAGCCGGGGGCGGGGCCTTAGTAGAAGAGGCGGTTGGGCCCCCACCCCCACTCGTATCGCAGGTGCGCGGACTGGGCCACCTGAGACGACCGCGTGCCCAGGTTCCGCCTGGAGTTTCCCTCTGGTGCGGGACGCTTCCTGCCCTGGCCCAGCTAGTCCTGTGAACCTGGCTGTGGACTGGGAGGCAGCACGGCGGGTTTTTTTTTTAATGTAGAAAAGGAAAGTGTTGGCTCAAGTTGGATCTACTGATTCCTGAGGCCTTTTCCAGCTCTGACTTGTTATGAAGAAGGAACTGGACCCAGAAGCCATAAAAGGAGTTGGTGGGAGCCGAGAAAAAATGTCTTGGGCCCCAGCCACAGGCTCTTCTTGTTTTAAGTGTCCTCTTGTTTATTTACGTTGCTCCCTGCCATGGGGTGGCAGGGGGCAAAGCCCAAATCTGTGGGGTCCCTAGGATGGGGAAGGGATGTAGAATTTGAGGCTAGGATCGGAGGATCCAGGATCAGAGGAGACCCCAGAATCTTCCAGAATCGAGGCTGCTGTGTTAGGGTGGCAGGCGGAGGTCCCTGAAGGCCAGAGGGCAATGAAGAAGAAGACCATGACTTCAAAAGTTTCAAGAAGGGGCCTTTTTTTTTTTTTTTTTAAATGAGTGTTGGCTGTTGGAACTGTTGCTGGAACACAGCAGGGAAATAGAGCAAATGTCGAGGTTCTGGCTTGCATTCAGAACACAGGATCTACAGAAGCAGGTACACCAGCGACATGACAGGGTCAGATGAGCTGACATCTACTTGTGGTCCCCTTGGGAACTGAGGTTGAAATCAGATGATTCAGCTGTGCCTCTCCCTAGCTTCCTGGTTTGGGGGATCTTGTCCAACATCTTTGGCCCTCAGATTCCTCATCTGTAAAATGGGAACAAGAACTCCTGCACTAGAGTGTTCTGGGGATTAAAAGGGTGTCTAAGTCCCTCTTCCATTTTGCCTTCCCTCCTTTTCCACTTCTCAAGATCCCTGGTGCTTGCTCACTAGGACTCCTTCCAAGTCCCAGTTTCTTGGGAACAGGTGGCGTCCAGTGGGGCGAAGGCTGGGGAGCGGCGCCCTCTAGTGGTCGATACCAGGAGGGTCCCGTCAGTCCTTGAGACACGCCCAGGCTAACGTGATTAGTGCAAGTTAGAGCCTCCCCAGGGCTGATCGTGGGGGCTCCACTCGGGGAAGCCTTTTCTTCTGATTCAGTTTACCCCCTGGAGCAAGCAGGGGAAATGCTGCTCCCCGACAGCAGTCTCTCCTCTGACCTCCGGCGGCCCAGCTTTCGCAGCTTTAACAGGCTTCTCTCACTCCTGCCCCGGAGGAATCTATGCACTTAGCTTTCATACTGGGTTTTATAGCTTGCAAAACACTTTGACACGCATTACTTATCCCTGAGGTGTGCTGTTTCTGGGTGGTGATGGCGCTTATTGGATAGAGGATCGTGTTTGGGAGTGTGGCTGCACTGCGGGGGACAGATTTGGATCCTGCCTCTTCCATTCAGCTCCGTAACCAGGGCGACGTTCAAAACATTGAATAATCAGTCGGGCAGGCAGCGACCAATCAGAACAGGCCCTGCTCTAACCGCCCGGTGCGGCCAAAGGCGTGTGTACCTGCTGAAGATTCTGGAATAACCTCAACCTCCCGGGGCCTCGGTTTCTTCATCTGCAATATGGGCACGTTGGTTATACTAGTACCGCTTTAGAGGGCAGTCCTGACGACTGGCTTAGTTCAGGGGTGTAAAATATTGAGAAACCAGTGTCTGACACGTAGAAAGCACCAAATAAGTATTGGCTTTATGACTAGTCTGAGCTCCTCTCAGACTCAGTGACTCAGGGTGGTTGCAGCTTTCAAGGGAGACTCCCCTAGGTGAGCCCACTGTGTGCACCTGGGTTCACCTTCCAGCTCACCTCTCACCTTCCCCACCTCCTTGTCTGGCTCCCCAGTTATTCTACTCTCTAGAAGTGTTTCTCAAACTTCATCATGCATCCGAATTTCTGGGGGATCTTACTAAATTGTGGATTCTGATTCAAGAGGCCTGGGTGGGGCCTGGGTTTCTAACTTTCATCTAAGCTCCCTGGTGGCGCTAATGCTGGTCCTAGAAGCAAGGCTCCAGAAGATCACTGTGGACATAAAAGGGTCAGCTGGTTGGCCTGTAAATATTTACTGAGCACCTACTCAGTGCAAGGCGGTGCAGGGTTCAAAACAAGTCCCAGGACTGGCCTCCAACCTCAAGGAGCAGAGAGGCTATTGCAAAAATACCAGTTAGTAACAGTCAGGCAAAAGAGAAAACATGTGCCAAACAAACAGCAGGTGAAATATATGGTAAGTCCTGTTTCTGCCCAGCAGCCGGAGTGAGGATTTAACCAGGTTACTGCCCTGCTCAAAACTGCCCAGTGGCTCCCACCTCACTTAGAATAAAAGCTGAATTCTTCTGGATTCTTCTTCTAGGCACTGCCATCATCTGGCTTTGCCTCTGACCTCATCTCCCATCGCTCACTTTATTCTAGACTCACCATTTGTTCTTGCGAACCCAACATCCCAACTTCCTACCCGAGAGCCTTTGAATTTGCCTGGTTGATGCTTGTCCTTCAAACTGGCCTCTTATTGCCTCCTTTGAGAGAACTTCCTTGACCCAGAGGAAATCTAACCCAAAGTAGCCGCCTACAGCTCAGATCATATTTTCTCTATTGTATCACATCAGATACAATACAACATATTGTATCTGTTTTTTTTTAATCTTTTTTTAAAAAGATTATTTATTTATTTATTTGACAGAGATCACAAGTAGGCAGAGAGGCAGGCAGGGAGAGAGGAGGAAGCAGGCTCCCCACTGAGCAGAGAGCCCGATGCGGGGCTCGATCCCAGGACCCTGTGATCATGACCTGAGCCGAAGGCAGAGGCTTTAACCCACTGAGCCACCCAGGCGCCCCGTATCTGTTGTTTTTTAATAGAACTTCTAAGTTCGATGTTACTGCATTATATTTTTGGCGGCTTTCTGTTGTCCCCATGAAGACAGAGGTGTTTGCCTGCCTTGTTCTGCTTTACCACCAGGACCAAGAACAGCATCTTGTGCATAGTAGGTAGGTCTTCAGTATAGATCTGTTGAATGAATGAAAGAACAATGGTTTTAGGGCAGTTAAGGAGGTGAGAGGGGTCCCTGGGTGACCCCAATGGGTGAGAGACTTCATAGACTTAGTGTACAGGAAATTTATCAGGGAGGTCTCCTGGGATCACATCCGTGGAAGGGAGGTGGCAGGAGCAGGAAGAGGGAGAAGTAGGGCTTCAGGGCCAGCTGATCCCTGGGGAGCTCCCAGGAGAGGCTGCGCACATACCCTTGACTTTTGTTCTTTTTTTTTTTTTTAAGATTTTATTTATTTATTTGAGAGAGAGCATGATCGAGGAGAAGGTCAGAGGGAGAAGCAGACTCTCCGTGGAGCTGGGAGCCTGATGCGGGACTCGATCCCGGGTCTCTGGGATCATGACCTGAGCCGAAGGCAGTCGTCCAACCAACTGAGCCACCCAGGCGTCCCTTGACTTTTGTTCTTATTGAGTGTTGATTCATGCCAAACCCTCATCAGTCAGATGCTACATTTGCCATTTCAGCATCTTACAGAGATGCCCCTTACCTATTTTTTCAAGAGCAAGTGGTGTTCTTCAGCTGAAAACAGAGAACCAAACATCCAGCATTTGCATAGATGAACATTTCTGGAAGTATTCTGCGATTTGGGTCCTTTCATGGACAAGCACTGGACACATCCCCTCCATGCGATATCTGATGGGCCTGAGGACCCCCAGCTCAGTTTGTGTTGAATTTCTGGTTAGGAAAGTGCCCCCCAGAGGTGGCCAGCCATAGCATGGGGAGAGGACGACAGATGAACCCTGATAGAGGGAACAGATTGGACTCTGTGCCGGAAGACACCTTGCTTAGTGTCTAGGACTTGCCAGCTGGGCAAGGCAGGTTTTGTGAGTGTCCAACCCATGCATCACCCAGGGCCCAGTGCTTATTCAATGCTCTATTGTCACCATCTTGACATGCCTTTTTGTTTATTTATTTATTTATTTTTAAAGATTTCATTTATTCATTTGACAGAAAGATCACAAGTAGGCAGAGGCAGGCAGAGAGAGAGGGGGAAGCAGGCTCCTCGGTGAGCAGAAAGCCCAACGTGGGGCTCTATCCCAGGACCCCAGGACCATGTCCTGAGCCAAAGGCAGAGGCCCAACCCACTGAGCCACCCAGGTGCCTCTAAAGTTTATTTATTTATTTATAAATATTTATTTATTTATTTATTTGACAGACAGAGATCACAAATAGGCAGAGCAGCAGGCAGAGAGAGGGAGAAGCAGGCTCCCCACTGAGCAGAGAGCCCGATGCGGGACTCGATCCCAGGACCGTGAGATCATGACCTGAGCTGAAGGCAGCGGCTCAACCCACTGAGCCACCCAGGTGCCCCCCTAAAGTTTATTTTTAAGTAATGTCTACACCCAGCGTGGGGCTCAAACTTAGGACCTGGAGATCAAGAGTCACATGTTCTTTCAACTGAGCCAGCCAGATGCCCCCCCACCCCTCATCTTGCCTTTTTTTTTTTTTTTTTTAAAGATTTATTTATTTGACAGAGAGAGACACAGCAAGAGAAGGAACGCAAGCAGGGGGAGAGGGAGAAGCAGGCTTCCCACCAAGCAGAGAGCCCGATGCAGGGCTCAATGCCAGGACCCTGGGGGCATGACCTGAGCTGAAGGCAGAGGCTTAATGACTAAGGCACCCAGGTGCCCCCCATCTTGCCATTCTTAATAGTTTTTGAACAAGGGAACTTGATTTTCATTTTGCCCTAGGCCCCACAAATTGTGTAGCTGTTTCTCTGGTTCTGAGGCCCAGGGCCTGTTCCCAAGGAATCCTCTGGGAGAGTCTGGTGAATCTGTGTGAGAGGTGAGCCTGTGTGCACCCTAGAACAGGTCTTGTGTGCAAAACTGGGATCATGGAGCCTGCTTCACCCGGAGGAGAGGAGAGGACCAGTGCTGGAGGCTTTTCTCGAGTGAGGATCAGGCTGTGGAAATTCACCGCCTGGGTAAAGACAGCTTGGTGGTTACTCCTTCAGAAATACCAGAAGCCTCTGGTCCTCAGAGCCCCTGGTCAGCAAATGTGAAGGTTTATAGGGATGGGACTGATGCCTCCCTTGGGTGGGACAGATAGAGCATGACCTGGCTCCCAGGCAAATAGCTGGTCTCCACGTCAATGCATACCAGTTCTGGGAGACCTGGGGCCAGATAGTCACGTGCTGGATCCCGCGTGGTCTGGCCCATTTTGCAGGGGGAGGTGGTGGTGGCTCCCGGAGGACAGACACTGGGAGGCTTGATGTTATCCTCTTGCAACAGGTGTCATTAGGAGGGAAGAGCCCAAGAGGCCTGGCTAGACTGCATTGCCTGAGTCCTGAGACACAGTTACAACCCCCTCCTGCAGCCCTAGGGGGCCCACAGGCAACCTGATGCCAGCTCTCAGGCCCAGATTTAGGTCACTGCTTTGTTTTTGCACACCTGATGGTCTTTCTGCTCCTGCTGTGTCTTGTCCCTCATTACCTTCCACTCCAGATTTGAACCTTACCCTCTCTCCTCTGTGACTGATGCCAACTGCCTCAGTTTACCCACGGACGTGTCACTTTCACTCTCTTGCAGTTCGTCCTCAGTGGGCAGGACTGGGGGTTGTTTCCTACATTGTCCCTCAGGTATTTCTGAACAAGGGACCTCTCATTTTATTTCTGTATTGTGGTCCTCCAAAATCCAGAAGCCAATCTGCTGATGAGCTCCCCGGGACACGGAGGCCGGGTACGGAGGCGTTCGAGATCAGAACCTGACGCGGGGTTCTTAGTGCTGGAGGCTTCTGGCAGCTCTGAGAGGGCCGTGAATGTCCATGGTCCCATGGGAATGCCGTGCTGAGCGCCTACTGTGTGCAGGGAGGGCCGGGCCGCTACAAACAGAAGCCTCTTTCTTCCTAGAGTTTAGCCAGGAGGGCGTTTAGAAGTAGGACAAAGCCTGCTCCATCCAGGGGCCTCCCCCTCCGGCGTGGGGAAAAACTCGGGGCGGCAGGGAGCGGAGGAGGGGCGTCCTCCCGTAGGGCGCAGACGCCACCCCGCCTGGGTCGCCGGCCTCCGAGAGCTGAAAGGGCCTCTGTGTTCTGTCCCCCGCCTGCTCGCGGGCCAGCAGCGCATTTCCTCCGCTGCGCCAGACCCCGGAGGCTCCACAGCCCCTCTGGGGACAGACACAAATAGTTCCCGGCCCAGCTGCCCGGCCAGTTACCTTGGGAACCAAACTCAATCGCCTGACGTCACCCGGCCGTTGCATAGCAACCGGCGTAGACTCCCCCTCGCGCGGCCCCCGCCCGGGCGCGGAGGTCTCGGTCGCCCGGGACACGGCGGGGCGGGGCGGTCACTGTCCTCACCGCCCCTCGCCCGCCGGGCTCCGCCCTTGGCCCCGCCCCGGAGCTGTGCTTCCCTCCACCTTCCCCCCCCTCTCCAGCCCCCAGCCCCGGCGGAAGGGGGCCGGCCCCAGCTGAGGAAGCGGCGCCGCCCGGCCTCGGGCTCGCTCTGCCTGAGTGCGACCCTCCGGCAGCCGGCGTTGCTGTCCCAGAGCGAAGCCTATGTTTGCCGTCCCCCCGTCTGGCTGCCTCAGTTTTCCGTTCCAGTCTCGTTTCTCACCAAGCCCCAACCAGGGCTCCTGCTCCGGCAACGGGGAGCAGGTGGCCGGCCGGGGGCGTTTTCGTGCCCCTCCCCTCGGGTGGCCCAGGAAATCTCTGCCCCGCTTGGCCACCTGCCTCGGGGGAGGAGACACCGGGCCGGCTCACGCCATTCCGCTCCCATCCCTGGTTCGCTCCTCCACTCCGGTGCCAGCCCTGGCGTCTGTGCTGTGCGCGGTTCACCTTTTGCCCTCGCTGCAGTCGGACCAGGCCGCCCCCGGGTGAGGGGCGTGGGGAGGAAGGGGCCTGCAGAGCGCCTGGCCGAGTTTCTGGCTTTGGCCTTGTTCTGGGGCTGCGTTGGCTCCCTTCCATCGCTGTTTCCTACCAAAGCCCATCGTTACGTGCTGAATCCCAAAGCCCAGCACTATGCCGTGGCCGGCAGTAATCGTCCACCATGCCCTGCCCTGGTCTGCCTCAACTTACCTATCTGTGGTCCGGGGTCACCCGAACTTCCTCCTCTTGCTAGAGGACCTTGCTTATCTTGTTCACTGTTCAGTGTGGTGGAGACCATCTGTGGGGGGTGTTTCTCCTCACCAGAAACTATTTTGACAAGTGCTAATAAAATGCAGGTGGTCAGAGAGGCAAAACCAGGTGTTTCAAGGGAATCCTATGTCCTCATTGGTTAATATTTAAAATTCAGAGAGGCAAAGGAATATTGTTTAATTCATGGAGTTAGAGGGAGTGCACTTGAGAATGCCTCAGATCTTTCCAAAGCACATGGTTAAAGGAAGCTTCTGAATGTGGGTGGAACATTTACAGACTGATGGGAAAGGTGCTTTCTGTCCAAAGGTCCCCATTCAGTTGCAGGGAAGGGATGTTACAGCAGTGCCACCGGCAGTGAGGACAAAGGAAAGCGAAGAGGGGACAGGCTTCCTTAATTGCCTCCTTCTCCTCTCTGGGAGGGACACAGCTCAGGGTGCCAAAGAGCCACCTGCTCCGGGAGGTACCAGGGACTCTGGATGAGGAAGGCTTTTCCTACATGTGATCCAGGCTGGGCCAACCAGAGCTCTTCCCCCTAGGATTTATCAGGCAGGATGGGGGAAACAGATCTTTCCTCTTAGTCTTGGAAGTGCAAGCTTGTGGGACTGGAGCCTTCAGGAGCTGTGTTCCTGCAAGGAATAGAAGCCTGGAGAGGAGACAGAGCTGCCCTGGGAGGCAGAGGATGGTCCTTGATCCTGGGTATCTCCAAAGCCAGTTCTTCCTAGCCTTTCTGGGTTGGGCCCATTGGTCTGGCCTCCATGAAGCTGCTTCAGACTGCTTTCTGTCACTTCCAAATTAAAAGACTCCTGATCAATCCAGAGACAATGCAGAAAACCCCAAGGAAGGGAGAAAACTGACCTCTGTCACATGCCCACAATTAAATGCTATTTTTAAAAATATGCATTGGTGGGGCACATGGGTGGCTCAGTGGGTTAAGCCTCTGCCTTTGGCTCAGATCATGATCCCAGGGTCCTGGGATTGAGCCCCACATCAGGCTCTCTGCTCAGCAGGGAGTCTGCTTCCCCCTCTCTCTCTGCCTGCCTCTCTGCCTACTTGTAATCTCTCTCTGTGTCAAATAAATAAAATCTTAAAAAAAAAAATGCATTATCGATGATAGCATCCCTGTGAGGCAAATGGGAGGCCTAATTTATAGATGAGGAAACTGAGTCTGGAAATGAATAGGACTTTCATCTAGTCCCTCAGGGTCCACTTGAGGACTCCATGGGGGGCAGCAGATGGCTTCCAGTCACCAGTTTAGGGGGTACGGCTCTTCTAGAGATCCCCTCAGCCAGGCCCCACCCCTGAAGGCCTTTGCCATGGTGGGATCCTTTCTGGAGGACTCTGGGCCTTCTGAGGTCTGAGTCTTGGAGCGCTGTTCTACAAACATGGCCATGATCTTGGGCTCTGGCTGTGACTCCAGTGGGAGGGTCTATCCCCCTCTGTCTTTCTGCCCTTGTTCCTTTTTTTTTCCTTTTTTTTTTAAAGATTTTATTTAGGGACGACTGGGTGGTTCAGTTGGTTAAGCGGCTGCCTTGGGCTCAGGTCATGATCCCAGCGTCCTGGGATCGAGTCCCACATCAGGCTCCTTGCTCAGCAGGGAGCCTGCTTCTCCCTCTGCCTCTGTCTGCCTGTGCTCTCTCTCTCTCTGACAAATGAATAAATAAAATCTTTAAAAAAATAAAAAAGATTTTATTTATTTGAGTGAGTGTGTGTATGAGTAGTTGCGGGGGGCATGGAGGGGCAGAGGGAGAGGGAGAAGCAGACTCCCCACTGAGCAGACAGCCTGATCCGGGCTCTATCCCAGGACCCTGAGATCATGACCTTAGCAGAAGGTAGAGGGTTAACTGATGAGCCACCCAGGTGCCCTCCTGCTCCTGATCCTAAGAACTTCCTAGGAACACATTTCCAGCCCAAGTCAGCTTGATTGGTGGTATCTTAGTGTTTATTCTGAACTTGTGATGTAATAAGAAATACATGTTTGGTCTCTGCCTCACTTCTACCCTCTTCCTGGCACAGAACTTCAAAAAATCTTGGAAATTCTTGAGTGGTAAGAGGGGTGAGAGCAGCATCTTTTGTTATTAATAATGTCCCTTTCAAAGATACCTGAGTTTATGTAACTGACTCTTGGAGATGGTGATGGGGGCTAGAAACCAGGGAGCCAACCCTGGGATTAGAAAGTTGAAACTTTCAGCACTGCCTACTTCATCTCTGGGGAGAGGAGATGGGCTGAAGATTGGCTTAATAACCAGTGATTTAATCAGTCAGGCCTATATAATGGAACTTCCATAAAAACACTAAATAAGAGAGTTTGAAGAGTTTCTGGGTTGGAGAAAGCATCCATGTGTCAGGAGGGCGGCACACTCCAACCCCTGGAAGACAGAAACTCCTGTGCTGGAGACCCTTCTGGAAGCTTGCCCTATGTACCTCTTTATCTGCTTGTTCACTTGTATTGTCTATAATATCCCTTATAATAAATGAGTGATAGTGTTTTCCTGACTTCTATGAGTTCTTATAACCAGTTATCCAGCCCGAGGAGAGAGTTGTGGGAATCCCTGATTTGTAGCCACATCAGACAGAAGAAAGGGTACCTAGGGACCTGAAGTGGGGCAATCTGGTGGGACTGAGCCCTTAACCTGTAGGGTTTGTGCTAACACCAGCAATTTCTTTTGGGGCGCTTGGGTGCTTCAGCCCTTGAGTGAAGTCTGCCTTCGGCTCAGGTCATGATCCCAGGATCCTGGGATCCAGCTCCCTCCACCCTACCCCCTGGCTCCCTGCTGGACGGGAAGCCTGCTTCTCCTCCCACTCCCCCTACTTGTGTTCCCTCTCTTGCTCTCTCTCTGTCAAACAAACAAACAAACAAACAAACAAACAAATAAAATCTTTAAAAAAGAGAGTTTTCTTTTAACTCCCATTTCTCTCACGAGTGTGTCTCAAATCCCCAAACAAACATCCTTAAGTCTGGGCTTTGGCCTTGTGCCTTCCTGCCACAGGCCAGTGCTGCCTTCTCTCCAGCAGAGGGCGCACTCTCCACTCTTAGGGACTGGAAAAGCTCAAGATCCGGCAGTCTCCGAGAGAATCCAGTCTTTCGTTTAAATATGTAAATATGTACTTAAGACCTTCATATACTTTCGCACTTTGTTACATCCCCCTGGGGGGACTCCCCTTATCTGTGGTCACTTTCTCTTGGAGACACTCTTTCTTGGGTAGAACCTGTGCCTCACCCAACCTACAAACTTGGCCACAATCACATGGTGACTTGAACCAATTAGCCAAGTGGCTGTAGACTAAACAGTAACATTGGCCTTACAAAAGAAGTAAAAACACTGACAAAGATTTAGCCTTCCCCACCATTTTTAAAAATCATTTCAAGATGGCGTCAAATGTCTAAGTTTTCTTACCACGAAGCTTCTCTTTAAAAAGATCTTTGAACTTTTTCTACAGATTGAATTTGTAGGTTCCGGCCCCACTGCACAGAAGGCCGTCCGCCGACTGCGCTCAGGGGCAGCTGGGGGAACAAGTCCTTCAGTGCAGGGCCACAGTGTCCCTCCGGCTCTCTGCCAGGACCTGTCGGTGCCCTTCCCTTAGCAAAGCCCCTGCTGGGCTCAGATGTCCTGATGCTGCCCCTGCCCTGGGCCTGAGTGTCTCTTTCCCCAGAACCCCGGCTTACTGGCTGGTCTCCCCACAGCACAACACCCCCCCTCCAAAAGATGGTTCTTGATCCTGAAGCAGTGCGAGTGGTTCTCAGGTGTTAAGCCCAGCACCTGAATGAGAGGGGTAAGAAGGTGCCCTTACGCCCCTTTTGGGGGTGAATTAATAACTTTGTCTGTGCTTCAATTCTCAACGCCAGAGAGTACCCTCCCGAAGGCCATCCCGTTATTCTGAAGACTGCTCATTCTTTTTCCCCTCACCCACCACCTTGTTCCTCCCCAGTAGTGCTCCCTTTGTTCATTTGCAGCCCGCGCGGGGCCGCAAGCCCGCGATGGGCTGGAGCACTCCCCGCCCCCCACCGCAGACTTCCGGGAGGCGGGGGTGTCTCAGCCACTGCTTCCCTCTTGCGGGGCGGGGCCTGAGGGGGATGGAAACGGGGCCTTTCCCCAAGTGCCTGCCTTGGGCCTTTCCTTTCTTCTTCTGGCCTTTTTTTTGTTTTTTGTTTTTTAAGATTTTATTTATTTATTTGACAGAGATCACAAGTAGGCAGAGAGGCAGGCAGAGAGAGAGAGGAGGAAGCAGGCTCCCTGCTGAGCAGAGAGCTCGATGCAGGGCTCGATCTTAACACCCTGGGATCATGACCTGAGCTGAAGGCAGATGCTTTAACCCAGTGAGCCAACTAGGTGCCCCTCCTCTGGCAGTTTTTTTTGTTTTGTTTTTAAGATTTTATTTATTTATTTGACAGAGAGAGATCACAAGTAGGCAGAGAGGCAGGCAGAGAGAAAGAGAGTGGGAAGCAGGCTCCTGGCGAGCAGAGAGCCCGATGCGGGACTCGATCCCAGGGCCCTGAGATCATGACCCGAGCCAAAGGCAGCGGCTTAACCCACTGAGCCACCCAGGCGCCCCTCCTCTGGCAGTTTTATCCAGAGCTGGAATGCGCACTTCTATCCCTGTCTCAGCCTCAGCTCCCCAGTGTGCAGGTCTGACCTTCTACCCCACCGCTGGAGCACCTAGATGCCTGGGGCAGAGGGTCCCACCTACAGAGAAGAGGTGCTGCCAGGAGGACTTGCCCATAGGACCGTTTATTCTGTGGCAAAGAGGAAGGCCGGAGCACGTAGGGAAATTCAGTCCTCTTTGGCAATTTCTCCACCAAAGCCTCTGTCATTATAATCGCGGTGATTGCTAACACAGAGCTCTCAAGTGCGGGTCACGCACTGTTCTATGAACTTGACTCATTAACTCGTGTCACCCTCAGAGCAGCGCGATGCAGTTGGTACTGTTATCACTGACATTTTCCTGGTAAGGAAACTGAGGCACAGGGTGATTAAAATAGCGCAGTTAGAATATAGAGCAGGGTTCGAGGCAACTCGGTCCCCAATGCCAGGCTCTTACAACGCTTTAACATGCAAAATGGTGTTGGTCCCCCCTCCTCCGCCAGGCCAGGTAGGTGTGAGGCCCAGGCCAGGTAATGAGGTATTTCATTTCCAAAGCTTCAGTGATTGGTGGGGGAGAGAGAGCAAGGGGGCCAAACCAACCAGAGCTAGGGAGAACAAGGGCCTCTGTCTTTCCAGGATGGCTGAGCTGCCTGGGAAAGGAGCCAGCAAGTGGGGGCCGGAGGAGGGGAGGGGCAGAGCTGGAGAGACGGAACCCTGAGGACAAGGCTGAGCCCGGGATCCAGCCATGGCCCCTTGGCAATTGTGCTTTTTGGCTAATCCCTTCAGCTGATCTGGTTTGAGTTTGGTTTCTGTCCCTTCCAACCTTTCCTTTGGGTTGGCAGTGTCTCTCTCGGGCCTTGCGTGCCAGACAGTGGCACTTACCCAGTTCAAAAATTCTTTGGGGAAAGCTTTTGGAGTCTACCCTGGCGGTATTGTCACCTGTCCTCTGCTCTGGGTTCAGGTCAGGTTGAGCTGGTCGCCGCCCTCTCCAACTGAGCGCGCCTCAGGCCTGCCTCAGCTGGTGTTGCTGTCCCCTCTGTGAGGGGACGCCAGGGCTCCTCTGTTTCCACATATGACTCGGTTGATCCTCTGAAGACCCTGGTTACTGGGATCTGATCGACAGTGATCCTCCTCTGAAGCTTTTGCCTTCAGGATGAGGACAGTTTATGTCTCACCAATGGAAAGTGGCAGCTCCCTGAGAAGAGAGGGTAGACCTCCCTGGTCTGTCTTTGCATCCCCTTGGAGCCTGGCAACCTACTTTTTCCTGGGAGCCACCTGCGGGGTAGGGGTGACCAAGGCTTGCCTCTGGGGCCCTGGTGACATCAATCACTATGCCAGCCAGGTATGTCCCTCTAAAGAGGGCAGCTTGGCTGCCGCCCCTAAGAGATGCAGAAATCCATTTTTTAACCCATAATTTTATGTTAAAATCTCCTGGTTTTTAAGTGTTAGCAATTAACACACAATTTGAGAAACACCGTACAGGGGGGCACAAATACACTGGTGGGTGGGTTTCAGCCCAGGGCTCCCACTTACAGACGGCTGAGTGAAGGAGACCACGGCTAGGGTGGAGGCAGGGAGCTGTGCGGGGTGGGACCCGCATTTGGCACTGGGCCAGGGACAGGAGTGCGGTGGATGGGCCGCTCAGCGAGTCACATGACTGGCATGGCACCATGTCCGGCCAGAGGGCAGGCTAGTGGCTTTCTGAAATAGGTGCTCCCTTTGCCACATAGGCATTTATAAAGAAACCTGGGTCTAGGGTGACCAACTCGTCACAGTCTGCCTGGGATTTTCCTGGTTTTAAATCTGAAACTCCCACATCCCAGGAACCTTCTCAGTCTCAGGCAAACCGGGATGGTTGACCTAGATCCCTGTTCCGGCTGTGTCCCCTGCCTGCTGGAGGAGAGTCATCGCAGCCGGAATGCGTGAGCTCGGTGAATACCAGACACCATGTGTTAGGCTCTGCGTTGTTTCTCTTGTGTCTCCTGAACATTGTCATGGTGTAGATGCCTTATCTACCCTGTTGGATGAGAACCGTTCAGAGGGTGAAGCAACTTGTGCCGGGTCAGTGACAGCACTGGGGTGTGAACGGATATTGGTCTGGCTCTGTCCTCTCAACCCCATGGCGGGGGGCCCAGCCTGCCACACCAGCAGGCCCCGCCTCCCGGCCCACCACACCAGAAGGCCCTGGGGAAAAGTCAGGTGTCACTTCCTCAGGAACCCACTTATCTGGTTGGAGGTCCAGCCCCGGTCAATGTTTGCAAGTCTGACGCCAGGCCCCCCAGTCCTGCCTCCCAGTCCTGCCAGG
Source organism: Mellivora capensis (assembly GCA_004024625.1). Classification (NCBI taxonomy): domain Eukaryota; kingdom Metazoa; phylum Chordata; class Mammalia; order Carnivora; family Mustelidae; genus Mellivora; species Mellivora capensis. The sequence continues at coordinate 37,310 of PISX010006742.1, read as the reverse complement.
CTCTGCTCTTTCTGGACTTCAGCCCTCAGCCCCCCACAACCCAACAGGACAACCCGAGAAGCCCTCAGGGGTCACCTTTCTGCACTTAGAAAATAAACGGTCGCCAGTGCTTTATTGCCTAATCTGGGGAGAGCCCGCCAGGGCAGAGGTGGGTGAAGGAGCAGGCACGAGGGAGCCGGGGTTCTCAGGAGCTGCTGAGCCAGTCCTATGGGGCTCCTTGCGTGGGGTCTAGTCAGAGTTCGGACCGGGGTGACTGGGAAGGAGGTGGGTGGTCAGGAACCGCATGGCCGAGCGCACGTGCTCTAGGGTCCTCTGCTCCACCCTCCCCAGCATGAGGGTGACAGAGCGCAGAGCCAGGCTGGGTCCTGCCATCAGCCCAGAGGAGAAGGTTCTCCCCAGGATGCTGGAGACGGAGCGCAGGCTGGGCCCAGTGCTGTGCAGCAGGTCTGTCACAGAGCTGTGGCCAGAGGCCAGAAGGGCCGTGGCCATGCCCACGGTGGCCTCAGACCACACTAGGACGTCTGCCAGGGAGCTGATGGACCCCTCACCCCCGCCCAGCAAACTGGTCATGGAGCGCATGTAGGGGTTCTCCTCGTTGGCCATGTAAAGCCTGGGGTCTAGGGGCATCCTGCCCAGGGCCACCCCTCGGGGGCCAGGTGAGGGCGGGGCGCTGCCTCCTGGGGAAGGAGGCAGCTGCAGAGCCTGTAGGTCTCCTGAGCTGTCCTCCGGATCCCCCTCAGTCACTGCCTGGGACCCGGCTCCTGGCAAAGCTTCAGTGTCAACGCTCAAAGCCTCCAGACCGTCAGGTCCCTCCTCAATGGTGTCAGTGGTGCTGGTGGCCTGACTGCCAAGCAGATAGTCCATGTCTGCGGTGTTCACGATGGGCTGAGCATCCATGGTCCCGGGAAACTGTACCTCAGCCCCTGGGGCGACTGGAGCTAATTCTTGTTCTCCGCTGGGGACACCTGCCATTTGTGGGGTCTCTTCTTCCATCAGGGAGTGCTGTTGGGAGCTCTGAAGACTCTGAGTTATGCTCAAATCTTGCCCCAGGTCATCACATACTGGGTCCTGGGGGCCCATGGACACTGGCAGACCGCTTGAGGCTTCCCTGGGCTCCTGGCTGTGTGTTCCAGCAGCTTCAGGCTTGTCCTCGTCCCCAGAAGCTGATGTGGGTTTGGAGGTCAATGGCTCAATGGAGGCCCGATCTACATCATGCTGTTCAGGGGACGCTCCAGCACCGTCAGCCACAGGAGCCTCTGCAGGGGGGGGGACCTGATTTGCGGACCCCTCCGTAAGGCTGTCTGTGGATCTGCCGTCGCCATGTGTGGGGATGCTGGCAACTCTGGCCTCTTCCGAAGGTCTGCTGGTCATCTAGGCTCTCTGTCACTTGTGCTGTTGAGGGAGTGACCACGGCCCAGCTCTCCTTGTTCGGGTAGTGAGGTCACAGGGGGCTGTAGGCGGCTGGTGATGTCATAGGTAGTTGCACAGCAAGGGTCCTGAGCCTCTGAGTGGCTGCCCCAGTGGGCTGGGTCCACAGGACAATTTATTTACTTATTTATTACAAAGTTCATTTATTTGTGTGAGAGAGAGAGAGAGGGAGCGAGCACCAGCATGGGGGAGAAGGAGAAGCAACCTTCCTGCTGAGCAGGGAGCATAATGTGGGGCTCGATCCCAGGACCCTCCAATCATGATCTGAACCGAAGGCAGATGCTGAACCGACTGAGCCACCCAGGGGCCCCACGGGACAATTTATAGCTGAGTTTGCAGGTATATAAGGAGAGAAAGGCAAATGCTTTGGCAAAAGAGCAGAGGTGTGTGTAAAGGGGCAGGTGCTGGTGCCCGGAGTAATCAGGGGACCCAGAGGGAGATTTATGATAAATGTTAGAAGGAGCCAGCTGAGGCATCTCTCTGTCCACACTGGTGACTCAGGACCCAGATTGGGGCAGTCTTTCTGCAGAGAGTCAGTTTCCCAGCAGTGGTGAGTAGAAACAAGTGAAGGCTAAGGGCCTGGGCTGCTCCTAGCAATAACTGTCTGGTTGTGGGGCGCCATAGATGGAATATTTGGGTCCCACCCCAAAATTCATAGGTTGAAAATTAATCCCCATTGTAATAGTATTTGGAGGTGCTTAAGTTATGAGGGTGGGGCCCTCACGAACAGCATTCGTGTCCCTATAAAAGAGCTGTCTGTCCCCCTCCTCCATGTGAAATGCAGCCAGAAAGGGGCAATCTACAAACCAGGAAGCAGGTCCTCACCAGACGCTGAACCTCGTGTGCCTTGACCTTGGATTTCTGAGCTTCCAGAACCGTGAGAAATAAATTTCTGCCGGGGCGCCTGGCTGGTTCAGTCAGTGGAGTGTGCAATTCTTGATCTCAGGGTTGTGAGTTTGAGCCCCACATTGGGCACAGATTACTTTAAAAAATAAAATAAAATTCCGTTGTTTATAAGCACCCTCCACCTGCCCCAGTTCATGGTGCTCTGTAACAGCAGCCCTAAGTAGACTACAATAGAAATTGTACTGAGAAGTGGGGGGCTGCTGTCACAATCACCCAAGTATGTGGACACAGCTCTGGGGCGACAGGCAGAGGCTGGAAGAGTCTGACCTCCATGGTCAGAAAAGCCTTCACTGCTGGGAAGATCTGGAGAGAGCTAGAAGGGAAGGGAGAGCTGTGGAGAGAGAGCTTCAGTTTTCTCAGAGAACCCCTAATAATCCTGAACCAAACATTGGGAGAGACATGGGTGGTAAAAGCGTTTTGACATGGTCTCAGATGGAAACGAAGAACATGTTATTGGAAACGGGAGGAAAGGTGATCCTTGTTTTAAAGTGACAAAAAACTTGGCTGAGTTGCGTTAGTGTCTTCGTGTTTTCCAGAAGGTAGAACTTGCAAGCGGTGAAATGGGAAGAAATTAAAGCAATTTCTTTTCTTTTCTTTTTTTTTCCCCATTGAGGTATTTTATTTGCACAAACGTTTTACATCCCCCCTCTTTTTTTTTTTTTAAAGATTTTATTTATTTATTAGACACAGAGAGAGATCACAAGTAGGCAGAGAGGCAGGCAGAGAGAGAGGGGGAAGCAGGCCCCTGGCTGAGCAGAGAGCCCGATGCGGGGCTCGATCCCAGGACCCTGAGATCATGACCTGAGCCGAAGTTAGAGGCTTAACCCACTAAGCCACCCAGGTGCCCCATATCTTTGCATTTTTAAAAAAGATTTTATTTATTTATGAGAGAGAGAGAGACAGAGAGAGAAAGTAAGCAGGGATGGAGTGAGGGGTGGGGAGGGAGAGGGACAAACAGACTCAGTGCTGGGTGCAGAGCCCCATGCAGGGCTCAATCCCATGAGCCTGAGATCAGGACCTGAGCTGAAACCAAGAGTTGGAATCTTAACTGACTGAGCCATGCAGGTGCCCCATTTTGAGGGGCAATATCTTTCCATTTTGAGCAAGTGTATCTGGAACACTAAGGGTGTGGCCAAGCAATCATTTGCTGCCCTCAGAACTGTCGCTCCCCTCAAAGGGCCAGAGTGGGAGGGGTGGCGAGGGGGAAATGCAGATCCGTGGCTGGCGTCTGAGGGGAAGCTGGCGTGGGACCCGGGCATGACCGCCAGGGACACTGTAGGCTCCACTTCTTGTGACACAGGATGAACCCTCTCCATCTTCTCCCTGCTCAACTGGACTGGGAGGGCAGAGAATACCACGAGAGCTATAAACCCCTGAGTATCCTTTGGAAAAGTGCAGACCCAGATAAGCCTACTGGTGTTCATGGTCTTTGTTAGGAAGGGGGCTGGAATGGAAGGTCGCAGCCTGTCATACCTGTGAGTCCCCTGGGGTTCTCAGCTAACAGTTAGTGAGTACTTACCATGGGCAGGAGAAGGAGCCAAGCATCTAATCCTCCCACCTACTCCTCTGTCTCTAGGTAGGTAGGCATCTATTATCATACCCATTTTACACACGGGAAAGCTGAGCTGCAGAGGGAACAAGTGACTCATTCAAGGTCACACTATTAATAAGCACTGAATTGGGGTTTTGCACTCTGTCTGGCTTCGGAACATGAGTTCGTCCATCTTTTTTTTTTTTTTTTTAAAGATTTTATTTATTGGGACGCCTGGGTGGCTCAGTTGGTTAAAGATTTTATTTATTTGGCAGACAGAGATCACAAGTAGGCAGAGAGGCAGGCAGAGAGAGAAGGGGAAGCAGGCTCCCCGCTAAGCAGAGAACCCGATGAGGGGCTCGATCCCAGGACCCTGGGATCATGACCTGAGCCGAAAGCAGAGGCTTTAACCCACTGAGCCACCCAGGCGCCCCTGAGCTTGTCCATCTTAAATCCAGAGTGGGCTAGTAAAAATATTGGGTGATCGGCATGATGAGGACTGGATAATGCAGACAGAAGCCTACCATAATGGCATCTTATCAGTAGGTGACAGCTGGTGTCACTTCTCCCAGGTACCAGGCTCAATGCTCATTAAGTATTTCTTCTCCCCATGAATACACTGCCGCCATGCAGAGGTCAGAGGGTAGACCCAAGTTTGTTGGGGTGGCAGGGACTGATTGGTACAAACTTGTGGCTTGTGAAAGAATCACGGAGAAGACTGACTGCTCGTTGCTCATCCTAGTAGCCTTTCTTCTTTAGTATCAGAATCTCAGTTTTATTCAGCGTGGCTATGTGCTCAGCCCAAAGAGCACATTCCCCAGCCTTCCCCACAACTAGGTATGAGCTCCCAGTCAATGAGACAGAATGGAAAGTATCGAGTAGAATCTGGAAGACTTAGAGAAGTCTCTAAGATTTACAGAAAGTAAGTAACACAGCAAGTTCAATGGCATCTTCCTGACTCTAGAGCGCAAACTGCCCCCCTCCTCACCGCCTCCCCACCCTGCCTTGCCTCTAGTTAGTAACTTTTTTTTTAAACATTTTTTTAAAAGATTTTATTTATTTATTTGACAGACAGAGATCACAAGTAGGCAGAGAGGCAGGCAGAGAGAGAAGGAGGCAGGCTCCCCACCAAGCAGAGAGCCCAACGCGGGGCTCGATCCCAGGACCCTGGGATCATGGCCTGAGCCGAAGGCAGAGGCTTTAACCCGCTGAGCCACCCAGGCGCCCCACTAGTTAGTAACTTTGAAGTGTCACCTCATGGATAGCCTGTGGCCCACTAAGACCATCAGGCACTCTTCACAGGTACTGAAGCCAAGCTCCTGTCCTTCCCTTCTATTGGAATTCAACTTTTGATTCTTTATGTTGCACTTTACATTTAGCCTTGTTAAATCTCACATGCCTTAAAAATCTGTGTCAACTGGGCGCCTGGGCGGCTCAGTGGGTTAAGCCTCTGCCTTCGGCTCAGATCATGATCTCAGGGTCCTGGGATCGAGCCCCGCATCGGGCTCCCTGCTCAGTGGGGAGCCTGCTTCCCCCTCTCTGTCTGCCTGCCTCTCTGCCTACTTGTGATCTCTCTCTCTGTCAAATTAAAAAAAAAATCTTAGAGAAGTTTCTTGCTTTTATTAAGTAGTGTTCAGAGGAGGAAATTAGTCTCAGAAATGTTGCCTCTGGGGGCGCCTGGGTGGCGCAGTTGATTAAGCGTCCGATTGTTGCTTTCGGCTCAGGTCGTGATCTCAAGGTCCTGGGATCAAGCCCCGCATAGGACTCCATCCTCAGCGTGGAGTCTGCTTGAGATTCTCTCTCTCCGTCGCCTCTGTGCCTCCCATTCATGCTGTCTCTCTCTCTAAGTAAATAAATAAAATCTTAAAAAAAATGTTGCCTTGATTCTTTCCCATTCCTGTCTTGTAGGGACAATGACTGTCCTATTAAATAAATAAATGTTCCACTTTAGGGTAAACCCAGTTTAGGGACTACTATGCAGCTATATAAAGCCTACAAAGACACAGGGGAAAATGCTTGTTAAATGGTATTACTCTGAAAAGCAGGAGACGTTATTACACGCACACTGTGTGTATTTTGCCAATGCTCTCAGCTGGAAGCAAAGGAAACCCAGCTCAGACTATCGGCTTAAGTTCAATATAATAATGAAAAAGGAATCTGTTGTTCCCAGGAACCTGTAAAGTCTAAGGAGAACTTCCCTACAGCAGGGCTCGGCGGCGATGTCAAGATTCAGTCTTCTCTCTCTCCCTCTCTTGGCTGGGGCTGGATTTGTAGGAAGATGTTGTTCACACTCAGGCTCTCGGCGACTCTGGGACCGCGCGGCGATGTTGCTGGTTTGTAGTCCCAGCGAACCTCGGGCCTGAGCCTTGTGGGCTGCTGGGTCCTTCTCCGAAGCCATCTCTGTAGCCCGGGGACCACATCCTAGTTGTTCAGGCCTGGCATGGGAGTGTGGGGTCAGCTCCACTGACACAGAAGGCCTTTAAGGGGTACTGGAGTGGGTCCCAAGGATTTTGGGGTGCTGTGACCAAAAGAAGGCCATTGGATGCTGGGTGGGAAACACAGACGAGATCCACTGTGCGGTCACAGACATGTAGAAGAAAGTCCACTGGGGACAAGCTGACAGGAAACAAAGTGACTTGCCCAGCAGCTATTCTAATTACTGTAACAAAATCAGAAAATACACAGAAAAAGAATTAAAGGGGCCCCTGGGTGGCTCAGGCTGTTAAGTGTCTGACTCTTGATTTAGGTTAAGGTCATGATCCCAGGGTCATGGGATTGAGTCTCCCACCCCCTCGGGCTCTGTGCTAAGTGTAGAGTCTACTTGTGATTTTTCTCATTCTACTTCTGCTCCTCTCCCCACTCACATGCTTTCTTTCTTTTTTTTAAAAAATATTTTATTTATTTATTTGACAGAGATTACAAATAGACAGAGAGCAGGCAGAGAGAGAGGAAGGGAAGCAGGCTCCCTGCTGAGCAGAGAGCCCGATGTGGGGCTCGATCCCAGGACCCTGAGATCATGACCTGAGCTGAAGGCAGAGGCTTTAACCCACTGAGCCACCCAGGCGCCCCTCACATGCTCTTTCTAAATAAAGTGAATGAAATCTTAAAAAAAAAAAGAATTAAATAAGTAAATAATAAAAATGAAAATCACCCTGAGTGATAGGGTGAGCTCAGTGAGTGGGAAGTCTGTTATCCCAGCCCCTACAAACTCACACACGCACCCTTCAAACACTATAGAAATGCCAGATTAAGTACTGTTCACAATAGACTAACTACATAGCTAAGTTACGAAGAATGGGGGAGGTCCCCGGGTTCTAGAAGGGTAAGCTTAACTAGAAGTGGAGGTGGGGATTGAGGTGAGTATAGGCTGAGGTCAGGGGTTTGGGACTTTCTAATGTTGTCAGAACAGGAGCTGTGGCCTTAGGGTACAAGAGAGGGTGCTGTGTGTGGAGAGTTTAACAAACAAGTTGGGGTCCTGGGTCGGCTGCCCCCATCAGTGACACGGGCTCCAGCAAGGCCTGCCCATCAAACCAGACAGACCACTCGCTGTCTGCTCATCCTTGAGTGGGGGTTAAAGTCACATGATAGCAGGAGGCTTCTGCCTGCCTTGGAGTGTTGCTGTTGGAGCTGGACCCAGAAGGGCTGCTTCCCCAGAACCTCAGACCTGCTGGGAATAACTCGTGAGCCCCCTAAACCATACAGCTGGGCCTGCACCTGCCCGCCGAGTGCTTTTCTTCTCAGCCCCGCCTTCAGTGATGTCAGCGGGCAGCTGGAAACCAGCCTCCGTGGGATTATTGACATCATGGAAAGTGGCTACCAATCAGGTAGGTTTTAAAAATTTATTTAATTTAAAGTTTTTATTTAGTTATTTGAGAGAGAGAGAGTACTAGCTGTGGGGGAGGGACAGAAGGAGAGGGAGAAGCAGGCTCCCCACTGAGCAGGGAGCCTGATGTGGGGGCTCGATGAGGAGCTTGATCCCAGGACCCTGAGATCATGACCTGGGCCAAAGGCAGACGCCTAATCAACTAAGCCACGCAGGAGCCCCAATCAGGGTTTTGTGTTTTCCCAGTGAACAGGTGGTTTACCAGCAAACTACTGAATCTGATTACAATTTTTTCCCAACAGGGAAGGCTGTGTACCTTGCCCTTGGAAGTGGACGGCCCTCAGGGTTCCCTTCTGAGGAACCCAGTAGGGCCCCCTGGGTTCCGATCCCGCGATTGCTGTCCTGAGCTGGGTAACGAAGGCAAGTCACTTAAAATCACAGTGCTTCAGTCCCTCGATCTGTAAACTGGGGATAGTAAGTCTTCCCCTGTGGTGTAATGAAAAATGTGTATTTGCTCTTTGTCCCAGGTTCCTGGCCCCAGAGCTCCTTAAACCTGTGGAATCTGGTGGTAGGGGTGTCTTATGCTATTCAAGAGGAGCCCCTTCTGACCATCCCTGCGTCTGTGGTAATGAGGTGGCTAGAGAGCTTGGGGACAGGACTTGTCGCAAGGCCCCGGGGAAACCAAGCCTGTGGAACTGGTAGCCCCAGCCCCTGACCTGGGGTGGAAAGGGGCTGGGGCATGAATTAATCATGAGAGGCCAATGATTTTATCAGTCATGCCTGCACAATGGAACTTTAATAAAAACTCAGAAACCAGGAGACTAAGGGAGCTTCTGGACTGGTGAACATATCCATGGGGGGTAGGGGGGCACCCCGACCCTCTAGGGGAACAGAAGCTCCTGCCTCGGGGCCCTTCCCGACCTCATCCTATGTGCCTCTCCATCTGGCTGTTCGTTTGTATCTTTTGTACTAAACTGTAGTCCAGAGTACATTGTTTTCCTAAGTTCTGAGATTCATTCTAGTGAACCCAAGGGGACCAGGGAGAAGTGCAGGTGGCCTGGGGACCCGTTTTCTGCTGGCACCTGGAGTAGGGGCAATCCTGTGGGACTGAGCCCCTAACCTGTGCGGTCTATACTGACTGCATAGTTCCAGCTGGGGTGCGCCCCACAGGACTGATGCATGAATGCGAGGAGGCGACGGACATAAAGCTCTCAGGAAGCACAGAGCCTCCGGGAGGGTTGGACAGCGTGTCTGCAATGACAGGCTGCCTGCCATTGGGGCTCATGGATGATTTGATCTTTCCAGAAGTCTCTTCCCCAAATGAGCCCAAGATTCCCTTGGTGGGGGTGTCTGCCTGTGGCCAATTCCCAGGTCATTCCCCAGACCTCATTCATGAGAAATCCATCCCCTGCCCCATGAGTAATATTCCTGTAGTTACTGCAGTGAATGAATAATTCGCTTGGGATGGGGTGTGCCCCAGCACAGTGTGCCTTTGCCAGGCTCCCTGGGGATTCTGGCAGCAATACCCTCTGCCCCTCCCCAGCACCTTAGGCTTGCCCTTGACCCTCTGCTGCACTAGCGTGTGGGTGATGGGAATTATCTCTTTGGAGCACCCATAGCAAGGAGGGTGCAGAGTTGGGGAGACAGCCTGGCCCCAGTCCGGCTCTAGGGGTGTGCCTAATGATCTAAGCTATTTCCTGTTGGGGTCACTGGATCAGGCACAGGCTTTCATGCAATGCTGGTAATGGAGTCATGAGAGCAAGGTGAGTTCTGCTAGAGACTCTGGTAGGTTTCCTTACTCATTAGGAGACCCAGGAAGAAGTAGTCCTCCTCTGCTCTTGTACATAATGACATTTAGTTGGGCCTCTTGTAACCATGAGGGGACCTGGCCTAAAAAAGAAAAAAAAAAAAAAAGCCCCACATAGAGAGTACTGGAATCATGGGGATTGTAGGAAAGGAGGACAAAGTCTGGATCAAACTCTACCTGCAGCCAACCCAGCCACTAGATTTCCTATGATGAGAGATGGTTTGTTTCCAAGTTGTTTCAGGAAATTGATCCAGGACTTTTTGTTATTAGCAACCGAAGGCGCCTTAAAAAATAGCATCTCTAGCCTGAAAGTCATCCAAGAACTGTGCTGTGGAGGCCCCACCATCCTACCGCTCTAGAACACACTGGGGCCCCTGGCTACCATGGCCACTGCTCTCAAGTCATCTCCCTTCTGCCTGGGCTTCAGATTTCTCCATCCCTGGACTTCTGCCCACACTGGTCCAGAAATCACCCCATAGGGTCCCTTTCACAGCCTTCCTTGGATTCCTCCCTGTCACTGGCACTCAGCTAAAGCCACCACTACAGAAAGGACACTACAGGGCTCATCAAAAAAAACAAAAGCTGCCATTTCTCCCCGGAGTCTACACTAAGGAACAGAGCCACAAACCAGTCTAGTTAATTGGCATCTCTAGTGGGTTGAATTGTGGACCCCCCAAAGATATGCCCTTATCCTAACCCCTGGAACCTGAGAGTGTGTCCTTCTTTGGAAAGAAGATCTTTGCAGATATAATTAAATTAAGGGTCTTGAGATCATCTAGAATTAAGGTAGGTCCTAAATCCAATGACTAGTGTCTTTATAAGAGAAGTGTTTTGTGTTTCCTTAGATTCTGTAAGTCTGCTTAGCTTCTGTCAATCCCGGGGTCAAACTCTCGGCCAGAGTATTTACCTCTCTCTCCTGCAAGTCAGCTTGCCAGGAACTCTCCTTTCTGGGGCAGATGGGCTGGCTAAGCCTGAGCCCCTACCTCCCTTCTTATCTCTTATGCACCAGGTCAATATTTCCCCTGCCCTGGGTCACCCCAGGGCCATGTCCCAGCAACTTGAGACCACTCCTAGAGCCCAAAGCCTGTTGGAATTATTCAAAGTAACTATTCCTAAACTCTTTACCCTGCCTTGCCTTGCCCTTCCGGAAGAAACTCCAGTTAAGGCTCTGGCCTGTGCCTTCCCCTTGCTCCTGTCTTCTGCTTCCTGACCACCCTGATGTTTCCCATGTGGCCCTATGTGGCAGGTCAGGCTCCTTCTCTCAGGAAGTGTAATACATTCTTTCAATGGCAATGACCTCTCTGTGTCATCTTTCAATCACCTCCATAAATTAAGATCCCCTGGGTACAGGGACACCTAGGTGGCTCAGTCGTTTAGCATCTGCCTTTGGCTCAGGTCATCATCCCACGGTCCTGGGATCGAGTCCTGAATTGGGCTCCTTGCTCAGTGGGGAGTCTGCTTCTCCCTCTCGGTCTCCCTCTGCTACTGCTTCCCCTATTTGTGCTCTCTCTCTCTGTCTGTCTGTCAAATAAATAAATAAATAAATAAAACTTAAAAAAAAAATCCTTCGGGTACCAATGACATAATATGGGAGAAGGAAAAGGGAGAAGACCAGGCACGGGGAAGACAGCCCTATGAAGACAGAGGCATTGATTGGAGTGATCTAAGTCAAGATCACCAGAAGCTGCAAAAAGGAAGGCAAGGAAGGATTCTACCCTCTAGGTTTCGGGGGGTGTAACCCTGCAGACACTGTGATTTTGGACCTCTGGCTTCTGGAACTGTGAGAGAATAGTGTTCTCTTGTGGTAAGGCCCCCAACTGTGGGCGTTGATGACAGCAGCCCCAGGAAGCTAACGGAGCGAGCGGCTAACCGTGATGACTGGGTATTGGGTCTTTACTCAGCATGCGTACGGACACTGCACTACTTAATCCCCCCAACCAGGCCTGTGCTAAGCCCTGTTATCCCATTTCATAGATGGAGAAAGTGTGGTCAGGGGTAGAGCTGAGATGTGAGCCAGGCCATCTGGACAAGCCCATAAGGCTGTGCTCTTAACCACTGTTCGATCCTTAACCACTGTGCTGGTCCAGGTCAGGATTTGCCTCCACAAGCCTGAGAAATCACACGCGGGGCCGGGGGGGATGCACCAGTCCTCTCGCCTATCTCAGAGTCCCTAAGGCTGCCCCCTGCTCTCCATACCTGTGACGGGCACTGTTCACATGGTCGCTGCTCTGGCTGTTGCCATGCCGGACTCCTGTGGCCGCTCCTGGGGGTGTGGGCCTGGAGCCTTCCATAGTTGTGTTGGCCGCCCACATGTCCCCCAGGATCCCGTCCACCTTGAGGGGGGTGGTGCGTGTGGACCCTGCTTGCCAGTGAGACCACCTTGGGGACCTGGGAAGGGCCCTGGGGTCTGACTCCTTGGCTGGCTGCTCAGTCCTAGCTCCCAGGGCAGCCTCTTTGAATATTGGTGCTCCAAGGCGGGGCTCCAGATTCCATATCTTCTAGAACTCCCACTTCCTGCATGTTTAAGACTCTGAGGAGTTGGAGCGCCCTAGAGCTCCATTAGCAGATGGTCTGGGAATTCCACTTAGACGTACACTGGATTTGTCTGGAAGGAATAGGTTAATGAGCCCCATGGTGTGAGGACTGAGACCCCAAAGGAATTCTCAAGTGACAAAAACCAGTTGCTACCCTGCTTTCTAAGGAGATGCTGTTGGCTGAAGGTCTTTGTTTGGAAAGATCTGGGTTTGGGCCAGGAGCCAGACCGGCCAGTTGTTCTGCAGGAGAGAGGGAGTGAGGGTTTTGACTTCCTGAGAAACGAATGCCAAGTTACAGGTGGCAGCAAGGCGGCCACCCTGAGAAGGGAGGTAAGGCCAGGCCCCCCAGGGGTAGAGTCGGGGAGGCTCAGGAGAACAGAAATCTCTATAGGGAATTTTTAAGTTCTTTGTGTGGCATTCTCCAGGGTAAACTCCTCACCTTCTCCACAACATCAAAAATCACACTGTTTTTCTAGGGCTTTTGCAGGAGTGCTGCCCAGGGGACTGCAGGCCCTGGGGGATTGTGTGCTCCTTTAGGCTGGCTTGTAGCTGAGACTGCCCTCAAGGACACAGAGAGCAGGGACAGTGGAGGGCCTTGGTACAAAGTGGTGCTGGGATAGTTGGTTAAGTGTTCGGAAAACCTTGGGTAAATTTCTCCCTTTCACTTCCAGATTTTATTTTATTTTTTTTAAAGGATTTTATTTATTTATTTGAGAGACAGAGAGAGAGAGGGGGCATGAGTTGTGGGGAGGGTCAAAGGGAGAGGGAGGAGAAGAATCCCCATGAAGCAGGGAACCTGATGGCAAAGGGGCTTGATCCTAGAGCCCCAAGACCGTGACCCGAGCTGAAGACAGATGCTTAACCAACTGAGGCATGCAGGCACCCCTCACTTCCAGATTTTTTTTTAAAGATTTTATTTATTTATTGGACAGACAGATATCACAAGTAGGCAGAGAGGCAGGCAGAGAGAGAGAGGAGGAAGCAGGCTCCCCGCAGAGCAGAGAGCCAGATGTGGGGCTCTATCCCAGGACCCTGGGATCATGACCTGAGCTGAAGGCAGAGGCTTAACCCACTGAGCCACCCAGGTGCCCCTAACTTCCAGATTTTAAAGTGGTAAATGCCAAGAAAGAAAAAAGAGAGAGGTCATAAGTAAATTAAAAGAAAATAGTTCATTTTGGGAAGGAGAAGTACTTTCTAAACATAGAAGCCAGTAAAGAATTTCCAAAGGGAAAAAATAGACACAGATCTAAAAAACAAGAGCAAACCACAGTCTGGGTGAAAATATTTGCTACAAGTACCACAAAGGGTTAACATCTGTGCTATTGCTGGGGAGGAAAAACTTTACTCTTCTAAGGTTCTTCTGGCTGTTCTAAGAATTAAATTGACATGAGACAGATTAACAGGAGACAATCAAAATTTAGTTGCAGGAACCCCACATACATGAAAGATTCAAGAACAGAAAGGTAAAATGAGGTACACATGTCATCCTGAGCTAAGGAATGGGATCAGGGCCTGGGGCTTCAAAGACGAGGAGGGCAATTCAGAGCACACTAAGAAGAGCTGATGTTTCGGGTGCCTGGGTGGCTCAGTGGGTTAAGCCTCTGCCTTTAGCTCAGGTCATGATCTCAGGGTCCTAGGATCGAGTCCTGCATCAGGCTCTCTGCTCAGGAGGGAGCCTGCTTTCCCGCCTGCCTCTCTGCCTACTTGTGATCTCTCTCTCTCTGTCACATAAATAAATTAAAAAAAAAAAAGAGCTGATGTTTGGTAATTAGATGTTTGCCCTGCCATACAGATGGGTCACTCAGGTAAGATTTATCTCTGGCAATAACTTTTATTCTGGGAAAGACCCCAACTTAGGTTCTTCTAGGTAATTAAGGAAGGGGCAAAAGTTTCTCTTGAGCCCACAGGTCTTGATTGTTTTCAGCTCAAAATAGTCTACACTCAAAAGTATCACATTTGTGGGAGGCTTGTTCAGGACCTTTTTACTATACAGAGTTTCCAAAACAGATGATAAGATACCATTAATACCCAATAACACAATATGCAAAAGACAAGAAAAGACCATTCCCCAGAGAAATCTAAATATCTAATAAACATGGGAAAATATTCGACTGTATTAATAGTCCTAAGAAACGTAAGATTAAAAAAAAAACAAAAAACGTTTTCCTGGGGCACCTGGGTGGCTCAGTTGTTAAGTGTCTGCCTTTGGCTCAGGTCAGAATCCCAGGGTTGGGCTCCCTGCTCAGTGAGAAGCCTGCTTCTCCCTCTCTTGCTGCAGCTCTCCCTGTTTGTGTTCCCTCTCTCACTGTGTCTGTCTCTGTCAAATAAATAAATAAAATCTTAAAAAAAAAAAGTTCTTTTTAGGCGGTAGGATTATAAATGACTTAACAAAATTGCTTTCTTTTGGTGAACTGCATTTTCTAATTTTTTCTATGGTAACATCACTATTACTTGCGCTAAGAGAAGATCCTGAAAGCACATGATAACTGTCATTTAACAAATAACTAGCCAGTGTCAGAGACTTAAGTTTTGGTGGGTCGTGGGCAAATTTTTTTCTTTCAAGCTTTTGTGCATTTTTAACTTATGTGATTCATTTTATCCTTTCAACAATTAAATATCACTTTAAGAATTAGAACAAATTTGCAAGTTAAAATGAATTCCATTTTCCTGACCTCTCAGAAGTCTGGGTCCTGTATGCAAATAGGATTCCTGGGGCCACCCGAACACCCACTCCAGAGGGGAAGGCCAGCTGAACTGAGAGACTAACCCTCCCACCTCCATCTCCAAAACAAAGGGGTTCTTTAGCCCTCCCCAAACCACATATACCCCCACCCCCCAAGGCTGCCCTAGGGTCCACCCTGATGTCTCTCCACCCTCAGGTTTGGCCTGCCAGCTGCTCTAAGAGGACTCTGGGCAAGTACCAGAGGGCCCAGGGAGAAGGGCCCCTCAGAGGTTGGGCTGGTGGCCATGCGGCACCCTGAGGGAGCCCTGGTGTAGACTAGCTTTGAGAGGTCAGACTCAAACTGTGATCCCTCTGCCCAGAAGTCCCACTGTCCATCCTCATGTCACTCCTGGATGTCTGTTCTGGACTGAATTGTATCTCTCAAAATTCACATGTTGAAGTCCTAACCCCAGTACCTCATACTGTGACTTTATTTGGAGCGTAGGCCTTTAAACAGGTAATTAAGTTAGAATGAGGTCATTAGGGTGGCCTTTAATCCAATATGATGGTGTCCTCATAAGAAGAAATTTGGACACCGACACACACAGGGGAGAAGGGCATGTGAACATGAAGACCGCCCTCCTTTTTTAGCCCTCAGACGGAACCAACTCTGCCGATGCCTTGATTTCTGACTTCTGCCTCCAGAACTGTGCGGAAATGCATTTCTGTCGTTCAAGATCTCCCAGTCGGTGGTACTTTGTTCTGGCAGCCCCGGCTGACAAACAAATCCCTGAGCCCAGGATTAGGCTCTCAAATAGAATCTCCAAGAGGCTAAAGCTCGATGTCTGCCTGCAAACCCTGTATTACTCAGGTTGAGAGACAGGTCCCTACTGCTGTCACAACACAGCCTCTTACGCCAAACACACCTACCCAGGTGCAGGCTCCCAGAATCTAGGATGTTGGCAAGACTTACAGATAGGGCCAGCCAGAAGCCAAACCATGGGGTGTGGTGGGGAGGGGGCCTCAGGGCTTTGCCTTTGGGCTTTCCAGCTCTCTCCCAGCTCCCCCATTTGCTAGTCATCTGTGGAGTACAGGGCTGGGGGATGGCGGATGTGTGAGGGGGGCAGAGCCTTGAGCTACCCCTCCTGCTTACAGCCGCCCCTCTGCGTAGAGCCAGCTTTGCTCGGTCCCGATTGACCCGTTTGGATGCGCTGTGCCTGCTGTCTGTTCTTACTGGGGCTCCCCTTAATACAAAGCAAGTTGGGAGAGGGGATCTTCCATCTCAGAACAGGTTACCCACTGCTCTCAGGCTCTAAAACCTCCTTAGGTCAGGAAAAAATGATTTGGAGAAGCAATGAAGTGCTTTGGGTCCCGCCCCAGAAACATGCGCATGCGCAGACTCATTGAACGCCCTCCCTCTGAGATTTGAACTGGTTCTGGTTGTGTTCCAGAGACCTACAAACCCCTGAAACTCATCTGTTTGTAGGCAAACAGAGGTGTGGACAGGTTGGGGGGAAGTTGGGCAGGAAAGTAATCCACGAGAAAGATGCGAAGGCAGGAAGTGGAAGCCTTTGTGGGGCGGGGGTGCTCTGTAAGAACACCCTGGCTGATTCTGGAAGGCTGTCCCTAGAGGGCGGAAGAGGTCTCATTTCCTCCTAGAAGTTAAGCCTGGGGTGGGTTCTGGGCAGGAGAGAGGTATGGAGGAAGCAGGGCTTTGGGAAGGCTTTGGGAGGAAGCTTCTAGAAGCATATCCTTGTAAGAGCCTGCTTGCCATATTGCCACCAGACACAAACATTGTTTTGCAAATATTCCTCCAAAAGACTGGCCCTGTCTTCCAGGACGAAGTAGGAAGAGCAGGGGCAGGAAGTCCTATCGGGTTTTGGGTGTCTGGAAGAGTAAGTCCTAGGTTACTCAAGACAGGAATGTGTTCATGGGGGATGGTCAGTAAGGGGTTTAGGAAATGAGGATTTGGGAAGCCAGCCTTGTCAAGGGGAGAAAGCGTTCTCCCCAGTGTATCCCCTGGAGGGGTGGATGCCTCTGCAGATATCCCAAGGCATCTCCCTCACTCTTGCTTCATGCCCACACTCACCCAGCCATCTTGGTTATCCTCTGGCTTCTGTAGTAGGGCGATCTGTGCCCCCCACCCCAACCCAAGACACTTATAACTGCAGAATATGACTTCTCTGGGGAAAAAGGTGTAGATAAAATCGTAAGAAGGATAATTGAGAATGAGACACAGAGGGGAGGGCACATGAAGGCGGAGAGGCAGAGGTGGAGTGAGCGACGCATCTCATGCATCTTAGGGACTAAGGAACACCCAGGGGGGCCGGCAGCCTCCATCAGTTAGAGGCATGGAGTGAATTTTCCCCCAGAGCCAGAAGGAACCAGCCTTGCTGACATCTTGATTTCTGACTTTCCAGTCTCCAGAACCTTGAGAGAATAAAGCCACCCAGTCTGTGCTCTTTTATGACGACGGCCATAGAAACTGACATGGCTTCATTCGGTGATCGTGATGGTAGGTGTGGGCAAAGGACCTGCTGCTTGAGTCAGTCTGGGAAATGCTGTGATTAACTATAGGCTTCTGTGCTAAGGACTTGTGTGGACTATTTGCTGGGCTAGAGAGCTTTATGAATTTCCAAGGGTGGGGGAAGATCAGTATTGAGCACTTACTTCCCAAACATAATTGATCAAGGAACCCTTATGTCTTCGTCAGCTCAGGCTGCCATAACAGAACACCATGGACTGAGTGTTTGTCCAAGATCAATGTGTTGGCAGGTTGGTTTCTGGTCAGTTTGCAGACAGCCTTCTTGTGTGTCCTCAGATGGACTCTTCTCTGTGCATACCCATAGAGACAGCGAGAACCCTGGTATCTCTTCCTCTTCTTCGAAGGACACCAGGCCCACTGGATTAGGGTCTTCTGCTTATGACCTCATTAACCAATTTAACCTTAAATACTTCCTTTCTTATGAGTTTTATGTGCTTTAAAAAAAATTTTTTTTTTGTTAAAGATTGTGTTTATTTATTTGACAGACAGAGATCACAAGTAGGCAGAGAGGCAGGCAGAGAAAGAGAGGAAGGGAAGTAGGCTCCCTGCTGAGCAGAGAGCCTGATTCGGGGCATGATCCCAGGGTCCTGGGATCATAACCGGAGCCAAAGGCAGAGGCTTTGACCCACTGAGCCACCCAGGCGCCCCGACTTTTTTTTTTTAAGAGTACTTAAAAAAAAATTTTTTTTTTAAGGTAGGCTCCATGCCCAACATGGGGCTTGAACTCACAACCCTCAGATCAAGAGTCATATGCTCCACTGACTGAGCCAGCCTGGTGCTCCCCCAGAGTCTATGTACTGGTTCTGTTAGGCTGCCCCCTTTCGTGAGAGAGCGACAAGGTTCTGGACCATCGTGCAGGACTGGAAATGTTGCCGCAGCCATTTTTCAGAAAATACGATCTGCTGAAATCTGTGCTCTGATTTAACAAAAAGGAAAGTATCTAAAAAAATCCTCAGTCCAGCAAACAAAACCCCATCCACGTAGTCATCCGGCTGCATATATAGGATTGTGTGTGTGTGTACGTGCACGTGTGTGTGTGTGTGTCTTAATTACTTCCTTAAAGGCCCTATCTCTAAATGCAGTCACACTGGGAGGCTAGAGCTTCAATATACCAATTTTGGGAGGATATAATTCAGCCCATAATATTTAACTTCCATGAGACTGATGTTTCACAGACACAGCTGGGGAAAGGCACATTTAGTTGCCTTGAACTTGATCAGAGGAGTAATGGGGGAGGGGTGGGGCCTGCCATCCATCTCTGCTTGTATAAGGATGTCCTTGGTAGTGGCGGAAGAGGAGAATGAGCATTTGGTGGATATTTTTTTAAAGATCATGATATTTTGCAGCAACTCCTGTCAAAAGATGGGTGCCCCCACCCTCCCATCCCCCCTCCCCTGTCCCATCAGGGTTTAGCTGTGTGACTTGCTTTGGTCAAGGGGACAGTAGGAAACATGACAAAGCAGAGGCTTAAAAAGTGTTCCTGCACTAGGGCTTGGCTTCTCTTGCTCCCTTTGGAGCCCAGCGGCCAAGTGAAGAAGGCTGGCCTGTTTGATAATGAGATGATAATGGTCTGGTTGGCCCCCATCCTCCCAGCTGAACACCAGACGGTGAGTGGGGCCATTTGGTACCCAGACAAACCAGCTCCCAGCCACCCTGCCTGCTGACTGCAGCCACGTAGGGAACCCAGGGAAGCCCAGCAAAAGAACCGCTCTGCTTAGCCCAGCCCCCCAAATACAGTACTGATAGTAATAGTAATTGTTTTAAACTGCTCAGTTTTGAGGTGTTTTTTTACGGAGTCGTAAAGGCAAATTAGAAGAGACTCAGGACTGTCACTGCTTTCTGCAGAACGGTCTCAGGACACTGCTGTCTGGATCCCGTTCACCTCCCTATTACAGAGCAACTCCCTCGGCCACTGGTCATGCTGTTACAGTTTTCTAGCCTCTTAAAGGTATCGGCATGATGAGTATCAGGTGAAAAAAATATTGAACCCACACAAATGGGATGTGAACTTTTATTAGGTCGGTCTGCCAAATTAGCTGCAAACTGGCTAGTGAGTAAATGTTTTATATGACAGATCATGTGAAACATGTAAAAACTGACTAATCTTGAATATTCTTTTTTTTTCTTTTAAAGATTTTATTTATTTGTCAGAGAGAGAGAGAGAGAGTACACACAAGCAGGCAGAGAGGCAGGCAGAGAGAGAGGAGGAAGCAGGCTCCCCGCCGAGCAAGGAGCCTGACGTGGGACTCAATCCCAGGACCCCAGGACCACGACCCGAGCTGAAGGCAGCGGCTCAACCAACTGAGCCACCCAGGTGTCCCTATCTTTAATATTCTTGAACATCCCACTGGAAGGACGGTGAAACACTTGGGTTTTACTTGCAAAGCAATTCCCTTTTGAAAAATGGCAGAATCTTCTGAAGATCCAGCTGCAGCAACTGTCTTGGTGGTAGGGATGGTCACAGACGGGTTTGGAGAGGTGCGGATGTGGGGAGACTCCCTGGCGCCCTTGCAGCCTGACCTGGCTCTCTGCTGTCCTCTAGTGCTGGTTCTGTGGCATTGCAGGAGGGTGCCCCTCTTGATCCAGTTTCCCCAGGTTCTATGGGGCTGATACCTCTCAGGGTCTGGGTCTGAGCCCTAAACCCCATTGTGGCCGTGTGCAGGGGAGTTTTGTGCTCCATACCTCAATCCCGAAAGCTACACATTAACTGTCACCCCACAAGTTATGCAGTGACGGGAGAACGAATCATTAGCGACCACCTCCTCTGGGGAAGTTTTTTTGGGGTTCCCATTCACATCTTATTAGATACACTAAAGGTCCCCACATCCTACCTTTAGGTATATATATGGTATATATATGGTATATATGGTATATATATGGGAGTTTCATGTAATTATATAAGAACTGAAGTGCATTGCAGTTGAATCTAGAGATTTGTTTTTGATGGTGAAATACATACAAAATTTACCATTTTAGCTGTTTTACAGTATATAATTCAGCAGCATCAAGTACGTTCACAGTAAAGTACGACCATCAGCATATCTAGTTCCAGATCGTTTCCATTACCCCAAATGGCAACCTGTACACATGGAGCAGCCACTGCATTTGACTTCTTGACATCCAGTTATAGTTTGCAAACATTTAAACATTTGGCTGTTACTATTAAATATTTATTAACTCAGGAATCACACTTTTAATTTCACATTTGGAGTCAATTAATATATTTTTAAAGTCATACATAGTCTCACAGGACTTTCAAAGTTGCCGGATTTAGGCGTGTGCCCGGGGTGCCTGGGGATAAGGCGAGCATGACTGGTGCTTCTCCATCCCTCCCTCCATTTCCCCACCAAGATCCCTGGGACCCTAGCCAAGTGCCCCTCAGCTACTGATTCTTTTATTCATTTATTTATTAAAATTTTTATTTATTTATTTGAGAGGTAGAGATCCGAAGTAGGCAGAGAGGCAGGCAGAGAGAGAAATGTAGAAGCAGGCTCCCTGCCGAGCGGAGAGCCCGATGTGGGGCTCGATCCCAGGACCCTGGGATCATGACCTGAGCTGAAGGCAGAGGCTTTAACCCACTGAGCCACCCAGGCGCCCTGTCACATATAATTTCAATAGCTAGATACACTTTTAAAAAAGATTCTATTTATTTTTTTGAAAGAGAGAGCCACATACACGCAGCATGAGCAGGGGGAGGGTAAGAGGCAAAGGGAGAGGCAGAGGGAGAAGCGGGCTCCCCACTCAGCGGGGAGCCCAATGTGGGGTTTGATCCCCGGACCCTGGGATCATGACCTGAGCGGAAGGCGGAGGCTTTAACCCACTGAGCCCCCCAGACGCCCCTCAGTCAGTTTTCACCGTAGGTTTAGCTGCAGTAACAAGAGTCCTAACCTCTCAGCAGCTCACAGCCATGCCTGTCCACATTTCCTTCACAGTGTGGTTGTGGCGTGGCTCCTTTTGGCTGTGGGTCAGTTTGTGATTCCTCCTTATTCTAGAATAAAGCTGAAAGGACCGCTCCAGCCAGGGATGCATCAGTCAGTCTTTTGGCAGAGGACAAAGAGCAAGCGATCTGGTAGAAATAAGTCTCCGCTCTGAGGTACTCCGGCCATGTCGTGTGTGCGCACACACCACCTGGCAAAAGCAGTCAGGGGTTCAAGGCCAAAATCAGTGGGGTGGGGTGAATAGTTCTCCCCAGGGAGGCATCCCAGGTCACGTGGCAGTGGGCAGGGTTGTATAAACCCCTTTCAGGAAGGAAGAGTGAATAGCTGGGGACAATAATACAATCATCTACAAATGTTTTCATGTTTAAACTATTAAAGCACTTTTGATTTTTCTTTTTTAAGGATAGTAAATCTTATGTAATTTTTTAAACTAAATTTTAATTATAACCAATGTACATGTTTTTAAAAGTCAAGTAATTCAAGATGCCTGGGGGGCTCCCGGGGTTGGGCATCTGCCTTCAGCTCAGGTCATGATCCCGGAGTCCTGAGATCGAGCCCCGCATCAAGCTTCTTGTTCAGCGGAAAGCCTGCTTCTTCCTCGACCTGCTGTTCCCCCTGTTTGTGCTCTCTCTCTCTCTCTGACAAATAAATAAAAATAAATAAATAAAAGTCAAGTAATTCAAGGGATGCTGGGCTGGCTCAGTTCGTAGAACATGAACTCTTGACCTTGGGGTCATGAGTTTGAGCCCCACATTGGGTGTGTAGAGGTTAAAAAAAATTTTTTTTTGTAAGTTAAATAATTCGTCAAGGCTTACAGAAAAACAAAATCTGCCAGACAACGGCTTCTTTCCAGCCAAATTCCCACACCTCATACGGAGGTGTGAAAAAGGATTGACTTGTCTCTAGTCTTACTAAATAATTTACCAAAGTTGTTTCAACTGAATCCTCAGAACCACTTTGGGAGGTAAATATTATATTGATCTCTCCAACAAAAACAAACTTAGGCTGAAGAAGCAATATCTTTGTCTAAGAGGCCACTTGCCAGCAGGGGGCAGATTTTCAACTGGAACTCAAGTTAACCAGTGCCCAAAGTGGAGGAGCCCAACTCTGTATCAGCAGTTCTTAAAGTGCGGTGCCTCTTAGCAGCAGCTGTCTCACCAGGGACCTTGCTAGAAATGCACGTTCTCAGGCCCCACCCCACCCACCCTTGCTGGCTCAGAAACTCTGGGATTCCAATCAGCAATGAAGCGACTCTGATGGACACCGAAGATGGACATCCGGGCTCCACTGTTCCTAGTTCCCTCCTCCTGTGAACCAGGAAGGCACCTGCGCCAAGCCCCTTCCCCTGCCAATGAGGTGACTGCTGTGCTGAGGAGTGTCGGTGGAGATGCTCCCCGTCCCTCCCAGCGTCCCTTTCCTGTCCTGCCCCGAGACTGCCACCACCTCCAGGCCACAAGATAGCTACAGGGGAGCTCAGTGCAAGGGCTGGAGAATCTCGATCACAGGGAGTGGGGGACCCTGGTCCACAGCTGGGGAGCTGGGGACGTGTTGGAGAATCTCGGGTCAGAAGGAGGAGGAGCGTGAGAGAAGGGAAGACCCCAAGTCAGAAGGTGGGTTCTGCACTGGAAGGGGAGGGTTCTGAGGCCTGAAGGTTTAGGGAAGGGGTTCCAGGTCATGCGAAGGAAGGAGAACCCAAGGTCAGAGGGGAAACTCCTAGGATTGTCCCTCCAAGGGGAGCTTCTGGGCAAGCTAGCAGAGTCCCAAGTAGAACCTCTTAGAAACACACCAGGCGAGGTGTGTTCCCAGCCTGAAGCCGGCGGCCTCCCCTCCTCCTCTTTGCTTGCTTTGTGGGGGCTCAGATGTCTGCCGGGGTGCCCTGTTGGGCAGGTGTTCCTGGGAGATGGGGATGACTGTGCCTTGCTGGGAAGCCTACGACCCACTGAGATGGAGACCCAGGGCCTGGCAAAGTCACCCAGGGACTGGGTTTGGAGCTGGGTCACCCCGGAGGTCATGGAAGGGTGGGGGCAAAACCAGGATGGCAGAGCCTGAGGGCGATGCTCTTGACTTCATCCAATTTTGACCTCAGCCATGGGTTCTGGCTGAGTCACAGCGCTTGGTAACAGGGTCCAACTCTATTGTCTTCATTCCTTTCATTGTGTTCTCACAAGAGTCTATGAAAAACATTCCTTTGGAGCCAGACTTATGAGCCCCTGGCCATCTGTGAGGCTCCCCACCTGGCGCTCCCCCCACACATGTGTACCCCACCTCCACCTCCAGGCAGGCTGCCCTGATTGCCACAGATCCAGGGAAGGAGACTGCTCTCCTCTCTCTCTCTTCTCTGAGGGGGTGGGCATGTGCACATGTGGTTTGGGGGCAGGTCCTGTTGCTCTGGCAGGTCTCTCCAGCCCTGATGTAGGTCCAGAGTTTGTCTGGTGTCTGGTCTGGAACTGACTAGCAGGTCTTTGCATATTCCATCTGGGAAATAAATAAATGGGAAAAATATCAAACCTGTGAAGGTCAGAAATTTCCAACAATTTCATCGCTGAGCTTTGCAGCATAGAGAGAGCTCAGTCTACTTGCTTAGTTTTGTCTCCCCAACTTCACTCTGATGGGTTACCCCCAACATTTCCTTGGGGCTCTCTTCCGCTCCTTGCAACCCGTCTCATCATTCCACAGAGCCAGGCGATCAGAGGGGCATCAGGCAATAACTCACCTCTGGCTGCAAGACCCCCTTGGCCTGTCTGTTGAATCCTTGAGGGTGGGCTCGTCTCTAAGCGTGGGGCTGCCCTTGGGCTCAGACTCCTTCATGATGCTGCCATAGGCCCATTGTTCTGGGGGCACCAGGCCAGCGGTGTTCTCTCTTGGTCCTGCCGCTTCCCATGGGGCACTGCCAGGACACAGAAGATGGACCCTGCTGCCCTTGGACCCACTAAATGGTGGAGAAGAACTTGCTCCCCTTCTAGCTATTACTGTGCCCTTCTTCCTTTTTACTTGCTCTACAAACATTCTAAGTTCGCCCTCTGAAGGATCTTTGGGGAAGAGAGGCCCTTGTGCAAGCGGGGTTTCGGGCGTGCAGCGGAAAGGCCAAGGTGGGGAACAGTTGGAAGGCAAAGCTCAGCCCTTGTGGCTGGGAGGACAGGCCTGGTCGCCAGAGCCAGAGATGGGAAGAAGCCGTTCATGCTGAAAGTGAGGAGAGGACCAGCCAGTGGATGGTCTTGGCCAGAAGGTGGTGTGGAAACTCATGGGCTGGGGAGAAGGCAGGGTCTGGTGGGAAGGGCTGAGCCTGGATGCTGGCTGTTCCGGGAGGGTCGGGGAAGCCTCACTGAGGACCACTCCCAGGGAGGGAGAGCGGGGCTCTCCAGAGGAGGGCAGCAGGTCAGACCGCAGCTCTCAGAGACAGGGGTCTGAGGCAGAAGGGGAGCAGGCAAGGGGGCTGGGAAAGTTTATAAATAGCTGATGGGGACCAGCTGGCTCCCACTTCCACCACAGACCAGCACACCAGTCGGTGGGAAAGGAAAGTAGGCCTGGGAAGCAGACATCAGGAGTCACCACCGAGCCCTGCACATTAAGAGGCACTCAAATGAAAGAATGGGGTGTCCGAGTTTCCCCGCCATAACCGAGTGCTACACCCTGGGGGGCTTGAAGAGCAGAAAGGAATCCTGCCCCTGGTATGGAGGTTTTGGAGGTTTGGAGGCTGGAAGTTCAAGATCAATGCTATCACAGTCGTGTCTTCTGAAGCCTTTGTCTTTGGCTGGTAGAGGGTGGTCTTCCCCCTGGGCATCTGGTCTCTTCTTATGAGGACACCAGTCAGGCAGGATGAGGGCCCACCCTAAGGACCCCATTTGACCTTAATTATTTCTTTGAAGACCCTATCTCCAACTTCAGTCACACGAACCTGGGGGTTAGGACTTCAAGGTCTGAATTTTGCCGGGAGGTAATTCAGCCCCTAAGTGCGAGCAAAATACATCCACTGAAGTCATGAACAAGATGGTGAGCCATTAATTGTCAAATTGTGTGCCGTAGAGGAACAGGAAAGTAAGACCGTACGCAAGAAGTGACTATACATGGGGATGCTGAATAAAATACAGTAAAATTACTTTGTGACTGTTTCACTGGGTTTAAACTAAGAAAGGGAAACTCCCAGGGGCCAGGAATGCAGAGGGAACATAAAGCAAGTGGAGTTAGGAGTGGAAATGGCTCATGGAGTTTTGGAGACGGAGGTCGGACTTCAGAGTGCGGGCAGAGGTTTAGAAGATACACAGCCAAGAAATGATCAGAACCAGCGAATCTCAGGGCCTCTGGAGGGGACAGCAAAACTGTAGGTCTGCTGCTGTGATTTAGGATTGAGGGACTTCTGCCGAGAGTAACCCCCTGAAGTTGAGGTCACAAAGGGTCAAAACCAAGGAAAACAGGAAAGTAAAAATAACCCTTGTCAGTCACCAGTCCCTCTTTTATTTGAGAGAGAGAGAGAGAGAGAGCGCGCGCACGAATGGGGAGGGGGGAGAGGGAGAGGGAGAGGAAGAGGGAGAAGCAGACTCCCCGCTGAGCAGGCAGCCAGACACAGGACTCGATACCAGGACCCTGGGATCATGACCCGAGGCAAAGACAGATGCTTAACCCATGGATCCACCCTGGTGACCTGCCTGTCCCTCTTTTAAAGAATTTCCTCAAAAGTCCCACTCAACAGCTTCTACTCAATGGCATTCCTTCTTTGGGAAGCTAGTCTTTTAGCTGGAAGTATGCTGTTTACGTAAATGGTCCCTTGGGAGAGCAGAGTAGGAATCTGTCTGTGAGGAAAGAGGGGGAGAAGAGATTGGGTATCAGGTGGACAGCTTGTGGTTACCATCACAGGCCGCCACCAAATCCCCTCTATGTCTTCTAGTCCAGGCTTCCCCTCGCAGCCAGAGTGATGGTCTGCTTAAATTTTAAGGCTATACATGTACCTAGTGGAAAAAAAAAAATCTGGCAGTCCAGCTGATACCATAATATAAAAAAAAGAATTGTCTCCTTCTCACCCCTACTCGCCATTCCCTCGGCCCAGAAATGATCCTGGATTTTCTGTATGTGGACCAGACCCTATCACTTCCCTACTGAAAATCCCCCTGTGGACCTCAGTCTGCTCTCAGGCCCTGCCCTCCCTCAGCTCACGCCACTCTCCTCCTGGCTCACAGTGGTTGGTTCTCTGGCTTTGGATTGGTCCCTAGAGATGCTGCCCTGCGGCCTTTCCCCTCATTGTTTCTCTGCTTGGAACACTCTTCAGGGCTTGGTTCAATTCTACCTTGTTCAGTGACAAGACTTCTTTTAAGGCTCAACCCTGTAACCCTGTGCAAGTATCCAAGTCCTCCACCCTGCAGGCACGGGTCCAAACTCCTGGATGGCTAGATGCCGAGGCTCTACTGTGGATCACCAAGGCACATGATGGGTCGGCCCAGGGCACTGTGGGAAGGCAGGGAGGAGCCCCGACCTGCACATGGAGGAGTTTATTGAGAAGGCACAAGAGAATGCGATGGGCACATTCTCCTCGAAGTTCCAGGCCACAGGGAGGACCCAGGCAATAAACATGAAAATAAAGAAATAAGATCATTCCAAACTCTGATAAGTTCTATGAAGCGCACAAACAGGGGAGGTAGCAGATGGTTTTGGAGGTAGAAGAGGGCATGTCAGAATGCGTGGTCAGGGAAGGCATCTCAGAACCCTGAAGGATGAGAAGATGCCAAGCAAAGAGCCAGGAAACAGAAGTTGCAGGAAAGCAAATGGCATGTACAAAGGCCCTGGGGTGGCAGAGAGTGGTCTATTGGAACAAAAGGAAGGAGGAGGTGAGCAGAAGTGGGTAAGACTGGGCTATAGGCTGAGCTAAGCTTGGGTTTATCCTAAGATCCTTGGAGGATTTTCATCAGGGGAGTGGTGTGATGTGGTCTGAGTTAATGTGGGAGCTGGCTATGGGACCTGGATTTTGGGATTCCTTTGAGTGGTTTCTATAATTTTGCATTTGTAGTACTGTCTTAGGATATCTTTATGGAGTTATTTTCAGTTCTCCAGCCAATTTGGTTAAAGCAACAGCTGGATGCACTTTATGGGTAAGTTTCAACCAAGCCGCCACTTGCTACACTATGACTTTGGCATTGTCTCCCTAAGGAGAGATTCGTGCCCCTGAAAAGTGGACTCCTTGTCTTTGATGTCCCACAACTCAGCCTTCCTTCCTCTGAGGGTAAATGTATCAGTCATGGCTCTCTAGAAAAACAAAACCAATAGGGGATATATATGTATATATATGTAAAATACATATGTGTATATATATGTAAAATACATATGTGTATATGTATTTTAAAAAGATTTTATCTATTTATTTGAGAGAGAGAGCAGGGGGAGGGGCAGAGGGTGAGGGAGAGGCAGAGAACCTCGAGCAGACTACACCAAGTGTGGAGAATGATGTGGGGCTCAATCTCACTACCTTGAGATCATGACCTGAGCTGAAATCAAGAGTCAGACACTTAACTGACTGAGCCATGCAGGTGCCCCATCTTTTTTTTTTTTTTTTAAGATTTTATTTATTCATTGGAGAGAGAGACAGAGAGAACACAAGCAGAGGGAGAGACAAAGGGAGAGGGAGAAGCAGACTCCTTGCTGAGCTGGGAGCTGGGACCCCGATGTGAGGCTCGATCCCAGGAACTGGAGATCATGACCTGAGCTAAAGGCAGATGCTTAACCATCTGAGCCACCCAGGTGCCCCATTTTTTTTTTTTTTTTTTTAAGGAATTAGCTTATGTGAATATGAGGGCTGGCAAATCTGTAATCTACAGGAAAGGTTCACTGGCTGAAAACTCAGGAGTTGATGCTGCCAAACTTCTCAGGGAAGCTTCAATGTTTGCTGCTACTGCCTTCAACTGATTGGATGAGGCCCACCCTCATTCTGGTGGAGAATAAAGTCAACTCCTTGCAGATGTTAACCACATGTACAGAATACCTTCATAATATCATTTAGATTCATGTTTGAATAAATAACTGGGTACTACAGCCTAGCCAATCTGATGCATTACAGTAAAATATATTAAAAAATGAAATCAAAGCTCTTATTCTAGGACCAACTCATGAAATCTTTGAGCCAATCAGAACTCTTTTGTTCTGTTGTGTGAGTGCCAGACACATTAACACCCACAACTGTCTTTTGCTTAAAAATGATTGCATTTGACTGAGGCTGAGGAGGCCTAAACTGGAGAAAGAATAAAATTCTAGGCCCCCACTTCCCAGTCCGGGCCTGGAGACTGGTGTGAGAAGCTGGGTGGAGCCCCAGTCAACCCCCTCCAGGCTGACAGTCAGCCTGGACCTGGGCTTCGTTGTGCAGGGAGGTCCCTTCCCCCGCTGGTCCCTTTGCCCTGGGGCGCTGCCCCGGGGTGTTCCGCGTTCTTTAATTTTAAGTTTCAGCTGTGGAATCTTGTTTCCCCCACCAATCAGATACCTCTGGGTCACCACTGAAGAGAAGGCCCTTCCTACAGAATGTGTCCCGTTGTGTCCTATGTGGCCCTTCATAGCCTCCTGGTTCTCCGTTTCGGTGGTTAGTGTGGTCAGATGACGCCCGCTACAGAGACAGGCAAAAGAAGCCAAAGGGGAAATGAACATGTCCCACGCAGCCTGACTGTGGGGTAAAGGGCAGTCACAGGCTGGGGTGACTGTCCTAGGCCTAAAAGTGTGTGTGTTAGAGTGTGTGCAAATCATATCAGGCTCATGCCAGGCATGCTGGAGGATGGAGACCAGCTCTGTGACTGCTCTGGACTTTGGTTCAAGCCTTCGCCCTGCATAGTCCACCAATGGGCCCAGTCCTCCCATCTGGGTTCTCCATGCACGGGCACAGAATCGGTCCTATGACCTCTGATCCAAAGAACATGATGGCTTTAGTTTGGGTTCCTTCAAAAGCAAGCAAACCTCCTGACTCTTGGCCCTTGGCCTTTGCAGAGTGACACTGACAATTCAGACCAAGCTCACCAGTGCTGTCACTTAGGAATACTGGAAAAAAGGACACTTCTCAAAGACCCCCTGAAGAGACTCCATCTCTAGAAACCTTTCTCCCCATGTGCCCTCACCTCTGTTCCTAGAGCCCTCTGCTGGCCACTCCAGAAACATATTGCCCAGAAGGATTATGTGTTCATGGATTATTTTGCCCCACCTCAGGAGCACAGGAAGTCATGACCATTTATATTCTAAAACAGACCTGTTTACTTTCGTAGGACATCTGATGTGTTCAGATAGGAATACCCTTGAGAGATGATTCTGCTTTCTGCCCTCCACCACAGATGCTCTGGGTTCTCCATAGGAACGAGAGGGAGCAACTACATTCTGAGCCTTCTTCAATGACCTTTCCTTGTCTCCCTCCTACAACACTAAGGCTCCCCTCTCAGAGGAAGTCATCTTGTTTTTGCCTCATTGCATGACACAACCCCTCCCCCCGACCTATCCCTGTGTAAACTTGGACACACACAAAATAAGCCAGACCGATGGCACGTTGGTTTTCCTTTTTTAGAAAAAGAAAAAAAAAATTGGGAAAAACATTTTTTAAAAGTCCTCCTGACCCAACCATATTTAATATTCCTCTCCCACCCATCACCACACAGTCTGATGTTCAAAGGTTACCCTCTCTCCCTCTGGAATCCTCTAAAGTGGATAAGTTGTAGCCCTCAAATTTGCAATGTGTATTTTTCTAGGAGAGTAAAGTAATCTTTGCAAATGAAAAAAAAAAAAAAAAAAAAAAAGCAAACCTTGAGACAAGAACTAGGTGAAGTAGTTTTTTTGAGATGTGATCCCAGAAAGCGTAGCATGGAGAAATGAGATCAAGAAGAAAGGAAAGAAAATGTAGTGCCTATTAACGGGCATGTCACAGCCGTGAGAAATGGGTTCAGTTCCGCAGGGGATGTTCTGAGAGATGGTGTGGAACATGCCTCAGAGTTGTCCCACCAGCGGGAAGGAAGCTGTGGTGTGTTCGTTATCAGTTTTTTGTGTTTTTTTTAAGTAGGCTCCACGCCTAACATGGGGTTTGAACTTACGACCCTGAGATCAAGAATCGTATACTCTACTGACTGAGCCAGGCAGGTATCCGTTCATCATCAGCTTTTTAAATAGTTTTATTAAAATGTAATTCACGTACACAATTCATGCATTACAAGTAGGTAATTCAGTAGTTTTTGGTTTACTCACAAATATGTGTAGCCATCATCATAGTCAATTTTAGAAGATTTTCATAACCTTTTTTTAAAAAAAGATTTTATTTATTTATTTGACAGAGAGATCACAAGTAGGCAGAGAGGCAGGCGGTGGCGGGGGAGGGGAAGCAGGATCCCTGCTGAGTAGAGAGCCTGACGTGGGGCTCGATTCCAGGACCCTGGGACCATGACCTGAGCCGAAGGCAGAGGCTTTAACCCACTGAGCCACCCAGGCGCCCAAGATTTTCATAATCTTAAAACGAAATCCCGTACCCTTTAGTTCTCACCCCCAACCCCCACCTCCGCCGAGCCAACCAATAACCTATTCTCTGTCTCAAACAGGAAAGAATGTCCAATGGAAAAAAGACCGTCTCTTCAACAAATGGTGTTGGGACAATCAGACAGCCACATGCAGAAGAATGAAAGTGGACCATTTCCTTACACCACACACAAAAATAGACACAAAATGGATGAGAGACCTAAATGGGAGGCAGGAATCCACCAAAATCCTAGAGGAGAACATAAGCTATAACCTCTTTGACCTCGGCTGCAGCAACTTCTTGCTAGACACATCTCCAAAGTCAAGGGAAACAAAGGCAGAAATGAACTACTGGGACTTCCTCAAAATAAAAAGCTTTTGCATAGCAAAGGAAACAGTTAACAAAACCAAAAGACAAAACAGACAGGAGTTGAGAAGGTATTTGCAAATATCTTATCAGAAAGAGGGTTAGTATCCAAGATCAGGAAGGAACTTATCAAACTCAACACCCAAAGAACAAATAACCCAATCAAGAAGTGGGCAGGGGGCGCCTGGGTGGCTGCGTAGGTTAAGCCTCTGCCTTCAGCTCAGATCAGGATCTCAGGGTCCTGGGATTGAGGCCCTCATCGGGTTCTCTGCTTAGCCGGGAGCCTGCTTCCCCTCC
The DNA here is from genome assembly GCA_004024625.1 of Mellivora capensis. Classification (NCBI taxonomy): domain Eukaryota; kingdom Metazoa; phylum Chordata; class Mammalia; order Carnivora; family Mustelidae; genus Mellivora; species Mellivora capensis. Next base: position 6,022 of record PISX010006742.1, on the reverse strand, counting down.
TCTCTCTGCCTGCCTCTCTGCCTACTTGTGATCTCTGTCAAATAAATAAATAAAATCTTTTAAAAAAATGGGCGGAAAATGTGAACAAACATTTCTTTTAAAAAATATATTTTATTTATTTATTTGACAGAGATCACAATCAGGCAGAGAGGCAGGCAGAGGGAGAGAGAGAGAGGAGGAAGCAGGCTCCCCGCTGAGCAGAGAGCCCAATGTGGGGCTCGATTCCAGGACCCTGAGATCATGACCTGAGCAGAAGGCAGAGGCTTTAATCCACTGAGCCACCCAGGCACCCGTGAACAAACATTTCTGCAAAGAAGACATCCAAAAGGTCAACAGACACATGAAAAAGTGCTCCACATCACTCGGTGTCAGGGAAATACAAATCAAAACCACACAGAGATACCACCTCACACCAGTCAGATTAGCTAAAATGAACAAATCAGGAAATGATAAATGTTGGCAAGGATGCAGAGAAAGGGGAACCCTCTTACAATGTTGATGGGAATGCAAGCTGGTGCAGCCACTCTGGAAAACAGTATGGAGGTTCCTCAAAAAGTGAAAAATAAAGCTACTCTACGACCCAGTAGTTTCACTACTGGGTATTTACCCCAAAGAAAGAAATGTACTGACCTGAAGGGGCACCTGCTCCCCAATGTTTATAGCAGTGATGTCCACAATAGCCAAACTATGGAAAGAGCCCATGTTCATCAACAGACGAATGGATAAAGATGTAGTGTGTGTGTACACACACACACACACACACACACACACACAGAGGAATATTATGGAGCCACCAAAAGGGGAAATCTTGTCATTTGCAATGACAGGGATGGAACTAGAGGGTATTATGCTAAGCCAAATAAGTCAATCAGAGAAAGACAATTATCGTATGATCTCACTGATATGTGGAATTTAAGAAACAAGGCAAAGGGTCATAAAAGAAGAGAGGAAAAAAAAAATGAAACAAGATGAAACCAGAGAGGGAGACAAACCATAAGAGACTCTTTTTTTAAAAAATGTATTTAAATTTATTTAAAATTAAATAGAGAGAGGGAGAGAGAGCGAGTGAGCACAGGCAGACAGAGTGGCAGGCAGAGGCAGAGGGAGAAGCAGGATCCCTGCTGAGCAAGGAGTCCGATGTGGGACTCGATCCCAGGATGCTGGCTGGGATCATGACCTGAGCCGAAGACAGCCGCTTAACCAACTGAGCCACCCAGGCATCCCCATAAGAGACTCTTAATCATAGGAAACAACCTGAGGGTTGTTGGAGAGGAGGTGGGTGGAGGAGTGGGGTAACTGGGTGATGGACATTGGGAAGGGTATGTGTTGTAATGAGCACTGGGTAATTATATAAGACTAATGAATCAGAGACCTGTATCTCTAAAACAAATAATACATTATATGTTAATAAATTGAATTTAAATTAAAAAATATTTTAAAAAAGAAAAAAACATATATAAGAGAAAGTGTGTGTATATATATATATATGGTATATATATAAAACCCCTATTTTCTGTCTATAGATTTGTCTATTCTGGACCTTTCATATGGATGGAATCATAGAATGTGTGGATATTGGACTGATTTCCTTCACTTTCTGAGGCCCTTTCAAGCTACAGCATGTATCTCGACCCCATTCCCTTTTATGGTCAAATGACATTCCATTGTATGACTATATCACATTTTGTTTTTCCATTTGTCCATTGATGGACATGTAGGTTGTTTCTGCCTTTTGACTGTCATAAATATTGCTGTTGTAAACATTCAAGTACAAGTTTTTCTGTGGACATACATTTTTATATCTCGGGCATGTATCTAAGGGTGGAATTGCTGGGTTATGTGGTAATGCTATATTTATTTATTAAAAGATTTTAGGGGGTGCCTGGGTGGCTCGGATGGTTAAGCGTCTGCCTTCAGCTCAGGTCATGATCCCAGGGTCCTGGGATCGAGTCCCACATCGGGCTCCCTGCTCTGTGGGGAGCCTGCTTCTCCCTCTCCCTCTACCACTCCCCCTGCTTGTGCTCTTTCACTCTCTCTCTCAAATAAATACATAAACTCTTTAAAAAAATAAAAATAAAAATAAAAGATTTTAGGGATGCCTGGGTGGCTCAGTCATTAAACGTCTGCCTCTGGCTCAGGTCATGATCCCAGGGTCCTGGGATGGAGCCCTGTGTCGGGCTCCCTGCTCGGTGGGAAGTCTGCTTCTCCCTCTCCCACTCTCCATCCTTATGTTCCCTCTCTCGCTGTGTCTCTCTCTTTAAAAAAAAAAAAAAAAGATTTTATTCATTTATTTGAGAAAGGGAGAGAGAGTACACAAGTGCATGCATGAGGGGGGAGAGGGGCAGAGGAGAGGGAGAGACAGAGAATCTCAAGCAGACTCCACACCAAGCACAGAGCCTGGCGCGAGGCTCCGTCCCCAACCCTGAGATCGTGAGCTCTGCGGTTTCTTTAGGGCTGGTACTTTTTTTTTAAGCTCCCATTGCTTATTTTCTTTCTTCTGTGGATTTTCAGTTGTAAGGTTTGCAGACTTTTCTGGTTCCTTTTGTTTTTCTCTTCCTTTCCCCCCACTTTTCTTTATTTGTCATAGCTATTGAATTTTTATCATAGTATTTCTTCTTTTCATATTTCTTTCTTTTCTTTAAAGATTTTATTTTATTTTTAAATATTTTATTTATTTATTTATTAAAAATTTGGGGCGGGGAGGAAAGATAATAACTTTTCAGAGGAGGAAACCTGACAAGTACCACCTTCATCAAGAGAATAAAGTTGCCACCTTCAGTAATGGGACAAATGGAAATATTGTGCTGCCCCCAAGGACACAATGAATAGAACACATCGCCCTTTCTATGGTATTCCTGCAAAAAATGTGTAACCCGAATCTCTCAGAAAGAAACATTAGATAGGAGCGCCTGGGTGGCACAGTCGGTTAAGCATCTGACTCTTGATTTTTGGCTCAGGTCATGATCTTAGGGTCCTGAGACTGAGCCCCTGGTGGGCTCTGTGCTCAGCAGGGAATCTGCTTGTCCCTCCCCACTCCCCCCTGCTCCTCCCCTGCAAGAACATGCTCTCTCTCTTTCAAATGAATAAATAAAATCTTAAAAAAAAAAAAAGAAAAGAAACATTAGTAAATCCTAATTGAGAGAATCCTACAAAATAATTGGCCTGTAATCCTAGAAAAAAAAAAAAAAAAGAAAAGTCAAGATCATAAAAGTCAAGTGGAGGTCGCAGAACCTTTCTGGATTGAGGATTAGCAGGCGGTAATGCCCCCGTTCCTAATGGGGCTGGTTGTGTTGTGGTGACTGAGGAGACAGAGGTCTCCACGTGCAGGAAATGCACATGAACGGGTCCAGGGGACCCTGAGCCTCAGGTCAGCCGCCCACTGGCAGATGGCTCAGGACCAAAAAGTTCTTTGTATTATTCTTGCAACATTTTTCTGGGATGTGGTTTGTCATTAAAAATGTCACACATGGGGGAACCTGGGTGTCTCAGTTGCACGACCAACTCAACAGGTTTTGGCTCAGGTCGTGATCTTGGGGCCCTGGGACTGAGGCCTGCGTCCCCCATGCTCAGCATGGAGGCTGCTTGTCCCTCTCCCTCTGCTCCCTCTCTTCCTGCTCTCTCTCTCTCTCTCAAATAAATAAAGAAAGAAAGAAAGAAAGAAAGGAGTCTATAAGTATTATCTCATTTAATCCTCTCAGCAACTGGCTAAGGATGGTTACCCCCGCTTGACGGATGACAGAAATGATGGTCACAGCCCCAACAGGCAGTGGGGCAGAGGGGACTCAGCCAGGGCTGTGCTGTCATCTGAGGTCATTCAAGAGCAGGGCTTTGCAGGGGGAACTGAAGCCTGGAAGCGCCCAGAGACCCACACCATCAGGGAGAGCAGTCCTCCTTTCACGTGGGGACCACATCGGGGGTGGGATCAGGCCTGGCCAGTGTGTTCATGCTGGGCCCAGGCCCCTGCGCCAGTACCGGGAGGGAGCACAGTGGGGCTGAAGCCTGACAGTGAGGAGTGAGCAGTGAGGAGAAAGGCAGGCAGAATGTGTGTGGCCCCTCGCTCCTCACACTGGGCCTGGCAGGGGGGGTCATGATATGGAGGGTGGGACCGGTGGGGTGACAAAATGGCAGCGATATGAACAGGCCTCAGGTACCCAGGGGGTGTGATGGGCAGGAGGGAACGGTGAACAAATCTGTGTCCAAGTTTTCCCGAGCCTACCTGGAGGGAGGCTCTCACCACACTGGGCCTGATCCTAATGATGGTCTGAAGAAAGGGCCTGGCCAGAGACAAGATGCCAGGAAAAAACAAGGAGGGGTGTTTACGTGGAAGAAAACAAAACAAAACAAAAAATTTACGTATATATTATAATAGGAGGAACAAATGTTGATTGTTGAAAAACATTTTAAACTGGAAATAAAAAGAATGGCCTCCCCTCCTCCCACCCTAATCTTAACCCACCAGAGATAACCACCCTTAACTTCTGAATCAGACGCAGGAAGAGACACAGCTGCCCCTCCTGCAGACCCTGACCCGCTCCCCAGCCTGTAGGTCGCATGCTGGCTACAGGTGGCCCCTGGATAACCTCAGCCTGTTCCCCTGTCATCAGCTCCACGGGGGGGATATGTGTCCCCATTCTGCTGATGAGCAAGCTGAGGGCAGCGGAGGGAAGGGACTTGTCCACTCATCCCGCTCCTCGCTCTTGCTGCAGCCGCCCTCCTGCACCGCAGAGCGACCTCCACTCAGGGAAAGAGCCGGCCTGAGCCAGGTGGGGGCTGGGGTCCTCCTGGGTCCCTTTCTTGGGACAGGGTCTCAGGCTGACCTCACTGGTTCTGTCCTAATAAAGGTCTGCTTGTAGCGGCCTGCTCATTCCGTCTTTGTTTACAGTGCCTCTACACAAACACACTTGAAAACTTCGTGGGAACAGGAGGGGCCAGAAGGCAGGAGGCTAGCCTGACCGAGGACAAGGCCTGGCCCCTCACCCACACCGGGATGGGGCTGTCTCCCTTCCCTGGCTCCTTTGGCCCTCAGTTTCTCTCTCCATGCCCCTCCTCACAGGGGACAGAGAGACCTCTATATTACTGTCTCTTGCTGCCTTGGAAGAAAAATATAAAAAATCAGCTCATTTTGGGGGGCTCAGTCTGTTGAGCAGCCGACTCCTGGTTTTGGCTCAGGTCATGGTTTCAGGGTCATGGGATCGAGCCCTGCATTGGGCTCCTCGGTCCATGGGGAGTCTGTTTGAGATTCTCTTTCTCTCTCTCTCTCCCTCTGCCTTTCCTCTGCTCCAATGCCTGTGCGCGAGCTCTCTCTCTCCTCAAATAAATAAATAAATATATTTTTTTAAAGTTTTATTTTCTTTTTAAAAGATTTTATTTTTATTTATTTGACAGACAGAGATCACAAGTAAGCAAAGAGGCAGGCAGAGAGAGGAGGAAGCAGGCTCCCCGCTGAGCAGAGAGCCTGACGAGGGGCTCGATCCCAGGACCCTGAGATCATGACCTGAGCCAAAGGCAGAGGCTTTAACCCACTGAGCCACCCAGGTGCCCCCAAAAGTTTCATTTTTGGGACGCCTGGGTGGCTCAGTGGGTTAAGCAGCTGCCTTTGGCTCAGGTCATGATCCCAGCGTCCTGGAATCGAGTCCCACATGGGGCTCCTTGCTTGGCAGGGAGCCTGCTTCTCCCTCTGCCTCTGCCTACCACTCTGTCTGCCTGTGCTCGCTCGCTCGCTCTCTCTAACAAATAAATAAATTAAAAAAAGTTTCATTTTTGTTCAGAAAGCATACCAAGCTTCTGAAACATACTCCTACTTTTTTTTATTTGAAAAATGGTTATCAAGGGCCATCGAAGTGCTTTCTGGGCACTCTGTGTCCTTTATTTCATTTAATCCTCTCATGACTTTGTGAGTAGATCTGTTAGGATCTTCATTTTGCAGATGAGGAAACTGAGGCATAGAGAGTCTAAGAGCTTAAGAACGGAGATAATAAAACTCCATCCTTGGAAACTCACAGCCTCAGAGCTGCAACCACAG
>PISX010006741.1:56123-94792 GCA_004024625.1 Mellivora capensis | reverse complement strand
TTTCTTTTGATCTTCTGGGGGAGGGGCCTGTTGTAGTGATTCTCAAGTGTCTTTGCCCGAGGCAGAGCTGCACCGCCCTTACCAGGGGCCGGGCTGAGTAATCCGCTCGGTTTCGCTTTCGGGAGCTTTTGTTCCCTGAGCGCTTTCCGTAGAGTCCGGAGGACGGGAATGAAAATGGCGGCCTCCTAGTCTCCTGCCCGGAAGAGCTGAGATTCGGGGCTCCACTCCTCAGAGAAAAGCCCCGGCCCACTCACGTCTCCCTCGCCTCTGGCCGCGCTCCGAGCTCACCCAGCCTGCGACCGGTTCAAGGTAACCCCGAGCTGAGAGCTCACTTTTCAGCTCTGTCTCTGTAGCCAGCTTCCCGCTCTGATACCTGCTAGCTCTGCGACACTCGGACACCCTTCTGTGACCCTGCGGGACCTGGGGCCACGCTGACCCCGCGTGGGCTTCACCCCGGTTTAGCCTCTGGAGCGATGTCCCTTCGTGGAGCAGACTTTTACAAGTCCCGATTTAGTGCTCCGTGGCTCCGCCGCTTGCCGGGAGCCGGCCCCTCCCCCGCGGTCTATCCTCCAGTCGCTTTCGATTCACTTCTCCGCCGGTCCTACCTTTCAGAAAGTGGTCGATTTCCTGTTTCCAGAATTGCTGTTCTTCCTCTCTTCGATCTCCCGTTGGATTTGTAGGTGTTCGCAATGGTTTCATAAGCTATCTAGCTGATCTCCTGCTACCTGACGTCGTCTCAGCTGCTACTTCTCCGCCATCTTGCTCCTCCCTAAATCAACACTTTGAAATAGTTGCATGTAAAATGTTTGTGTTAAAGGTAATTGAACACAGTTAAAAAAAAAAAGCACTATGGAGATTTTGCACATCGAATTGAACTTGCCCATCCTCACAGCTAATTCCTGTCCAAAATGATGGTGGAATTTTTACTCAGCTTTTTTCGAAGACCAAGTACAGGAGACGATATTAATGACACATTCTACCACTAATTTTCTATCTTCCAATTTTTTTTGTTACTGTGCTTTCTTTCCCATCCCGTTCCTGATGTTAAACCAATGTGCTGTTTGTGAAGTTGTAGACAGTCTGAGTTTTTCTGCCATCTGCTGTAATTTCTTCAAACTTCTCTCCCAGATTACATGAAAATTGTGTTGTTTTCAAAGTGTTCTCAGTTTTTATGATGAGGTTTTTCCCATCAGAAGAGATGATACAATCTGGTTGTCCATCACACCTACTTTTCACAGAGCCATTCCCATTCCCACTTCCTTTATGTATTTGCCAGGGCCTTTGTTCTTCACTAAGGGCCATCTTCCTACCTGTTGCTGAATGGTGGCCATGGTGGGCGTGGGCAAGATGATAGACCAAATTTTTTTTTTAAAGATTTTATTTATTTATTTGACAGACAGAGATTATAAGTAGGCAAGAGAGGCAGGCAGGGAGAGAGAGGAGGAAGCAGGCTCTCCGCGGAGCAGAGAGCCTGATGTGGGGCTTGATCCCAGGACCCCGGGATCATGACCTGAGCTGAAAGCAGAGGCTTTAACCCACTGAGCCACCCAGGTGCCCCAGATAGACCAAATTTTAAAGAAAACAATAAGCTAGGAATATATTCTCAACATACATAGTAGACTCTGTCTATATATACACAAACATATATGTGTATGGGTATACACACACACACACACACACTGTAATGTTGTAACAAATATGAAACAGATATGAAACAGATATTGGCAAATGACATTAAAAGGCAATTACCAAATAGAAATTATTTTTTTGAGTGAATGTGTAAGCAAAAATTTTATTTACTTTTTTTTCAGTTTGGTGAGATATAACTCAACATATATCATTGTATAAATTTAAGGTATACAACATGTTGATTTGATACACTGATATATTGTGAAATGATTAGAACAGTATGTTAGTTAACACCTCTGTCACCTCACGTAATTACCAATTCTTTCTTTCAAGTATATAATATGATATTGTTAAGTATAATCACTGTGCTATACACTAGAGTTCCAGAACATATTCTTCTTATAACTGGAAGTTTGTCCCCTTTAACCAACATCTTCCCATTTCCCCACACCCAAGCCCATAGAAACTACTCTTCTACTTTCTGTTTCTATGAGTTGTGTGTGTGTGTGTGTGTGTGTGTGTGTGTTTTAACGATTCCACATATAAGTGAGATCATACAGTATTTATCTTCCTCTGTCTGGCTTTTTTACTTAGCATAATGCCCTCAAGGTCCATCCATGCTTTTGCAAATATATTTCCTTTTTTTATGGCTGAATAATATTCATATATATATATGTGTGTGTGTGTATCTATATCTTTATCTATATCTGTATCTATATCTATCTATCTATCTATATCACATCTTCCTTATTCATCCATGGCCAGATATTTGTGTTGTTTATACATCTTGGCTATTGTGAATAATGCTGCAGTGAACATGAGAGCACAGATATCTCTTTGAGTCACTGATTTCATTCCTTTGGATGTATACATAGAACTAAGATTGCTGAATCATATGGTAGTTCTACCTTCAGTTTTTCTGAGGAAATGTCATTCTGCTTTACATAGTGGCTGCACCAGTTTACATTCCACAAACTGTGCAAGGGTTCCCTTTTCTTCACACTCACTGATTCTTTTGTTTCTTGTCTTTCGATAGCAGTCATTCTAACACGTGTGAGGTGATGCTCCATTGTAGGTTTGATTTGCATTTTCCTGAAGATTAGCGATATTGCATTTTTTCATGTAATCATTTGCCATTTGTATGTCTTTGGAAAAATGAACTATTTGGATTCTCTGCCCATTGTTTAATAGGACTGTTTGTTTTTTTGCTCTTGAGTTATATGTGTTTCTTATATATTTTGGATATTAACCCCTTATCTTTCCAAATATTTTTTATTTCATATGTTGCCTTTTCACTTGGTGATGGTTTCTTTTGCTGTACAGAAGCCTTTAGTTTGACATCATTCTATAGTGTGCTAATAAAGAGCAATTTAGAAAGACTCCAAATTAGATCCTTATCCTACTGTGCACACAAGCATAAATTTATTTATTGCTTTAACACAGTATTTTCTATGTCTGTCTGTATGAGAGCACCATAACCTTTTGCATCTTGATTTCTTTTGTATCTCAATGACTAAAATCTCTACATGATTTTAGGGACAAAAATAACAAAATGGCTAGGCTATTTTAATCTATTTTCAGAAAAAACAAGTACACAGTTTTAGAAATATCAAGTCTTTCATTTATACCTGTATCTTTAATTTTCTCATAAGAAAAAAAAAAAGTAGGCTAATGCATGAGTTCTTAGCCTTTTGCTGTAATGCCATTACAAATCAATTTGAAAGAATGTGTGCAATTCTTATACTGTAGGGAATATTTGGCAATTACGTTACTTCAGAATTCTGTTTTTCAATAGAATGTGTACTCACTAGAGAGTTAAGTAATGTTAAATGAATTAACATCTTAATGAAAACTGTATATTAATATTGTTCCTGTTCCTAAGTAGTAATTTAATTCTAGTAAATCACAGAATTCAATTTTTGCTAAATAAATATCATTGTCTTGAAAAGTACAATGCAACAACTAAGCATTTGCTGTACTCCCTGATATTTAGAGATGGCCATTATTAATAGAGGAAATGTATTCATTTTAAAGACTAGATGGCTTGGAAATTTTACTTACTGATAGGGTAAGTTAGATAGGCATATTCAATACTCTCAGTTCATTAGGTAATCCAGTTTAGTTTTGGAATGCAATCATTATATACTGTATCACTCAAGTAATAGAATTTTAGCAACAGTTCTATCATAATTTTGATTTCTTTAAAAAAGATGCAGCCTAGCCACAAAGAATAGAATAAGATTCTTACCACACAGTATAATGGTTAGAGGATGGTTTTTTATTTTTAAAGATTTTATTTATTTATTTGACAGACAGAGATCACAAGTAGGCAGAGAGGCAGGCAGAGAGAGAGGAGGAAGCAGGCTCCCTGCTGAGCAGAGAGCCCGATGCAGGGCTCGATCCCAGGACCCTGAGATCATGACCTGAGCGGAAGGCAGAGGCTTTAACCCACTGAGCCACCCAGGCACCCCTAAAGGATAGTTTTTAAATAACATTTTTAATCCAAAGGAATTTAACTTTTTAATGAAATTAAGACCTCAGTGTGATTTAAAAAAATAATATATATTAAAGAGTTAACTTAAAAAGTATCATATATGTTAGTAAATATGAAATTCCAGCTGAAGTGAGCAAAGATTTAAGAAATTTCCAAGTTTTATTTTTATTTATTTATATTTATGTATTAATGGTTATATAAATCACTTTTTGTTATGGAGTATAAGGCGTGTGTGTGTGTGTGTGTGTGTGTGTATGCGTGTGTACTTTTCATGCTTAACATGGTTTATGAGGTGGTTCAAGCAGTAGTTTCCAAAGTCCCTCAAGCCTTATTCTCCTGTTCATTTTTTCCTACTCTTGAGTTCTCAGAAACATCTTTGGTCTTGATTAGTGCCTTGAAATTTTGACCACTGCCCCCTCTTCTGCCTTCTTAACTCAGAATGCAGAAGATACAGTACAATACAATGATACATGCAAAATCATGTATGAACAGTATTTGTTGAGTGCTTATTATATATCAAATTCTGTGCCATTTTGTACCTGTTATTTAATACTATTGGCAAGTCATTTCACAGATAGGCAAGCTGAAACTCAGAGGTTAAGTCACTTTCCAAGATGATTGATTTGGGGTTTGTTCTTAGATGAATTCAAAATCTATAACAAGTTGAGAAGATAATTAAGAAATTGAATATGCATATCAGTTTTTTCATCTGATCAGATGCTCCATGTCTGTTAAAAGGCCCTATACCACTTTCTCAAAAATATGCTAGTTGTCCTTTAGTATCCTTGTTTTATGGTCTGGAATCGCTAAGCTGAGGTACACTGGAATCAAATTAATCAAGACTCACTGGACTTTCAATGCTGCCGGTCAATGGCAGCATCTTATCAATGAACTTGAAGAGTCTGTACCATGAACTAGGAATCTGCTTTTTCTTGCTGGCTGCCAGTAGACTTGTTAGCCCAGGCTGCATATCTTCAAATTCCCTCAGAGACTTTTTCAGTTGAAGGTGCATTGAACCTAGCTGAGTCAGGAGATTCTAGAGACCATCTCCAAGTTCAATGATTTGCTAGGAGTACTCAAAGGACTCAGTATGTAGAGGCCCTCATGGCTATAATATTTTTACAATGAAAAGATATAGAGCAAATCAGCAAAGGGAAAAAACACATGAGGCAAAGTTGGGAGAAGCCAGGCAAGTGTTAAAATGCCTTTTTTAAAAAATTATTTAAATATTCCAAATATATTGATAGTACAGGGAATAATGTAACAAGTAGCCATGTAACCACCAGTCATATTTAACAAATGTTAATATATTGCCGTTCTGCTTCCAGTTGTTTTAAAGCTACAGATATATTTGAAGCCTACTTCCCTTACAAATTGCTAGTTCAGTTGCTATTTCCCCAGAGCTGGATCATTATATAGCTCATCTCCTAGGGCACTATTTTTGTAAAATATAGTGCAAATGGTTGCAGGAGAGGAGCAATGCTGCAGTTCTGCCCTTGAATTAGTCTATATCTGAGAGTTGGTAAGGGATTTCCTGACAATGCTCTTATACTTTTACTACATGTGTATGGACCCACAAATAATTTGTAGTATTATTTTTGAATTTCAAAGATAAACATAAATACTAGTGGGCTCTTTGTAGCTAAATCTAAGGAAACATTTTCAGTGTTCATCTTGTTTGACCTCTCCATAGCATTTGATTCAATGGACCACTTGTCCTTCTTTAAACTCTTTCTTGAGCACATTAGTACCAGTCTTTCCTGATTCTCCTCCTCCCTCTTGCCACTCAGTTAATAAAGTCTCCTTCCTTGACTCTTTTCAAATATTTTGTCTTTTTTTGCTAAACCCAATTTTATGGGGATTTTATTCATACCTATATATTCTTGTAGTACCTTACATAGATGGTGATTACTGCCTCATTTGGGTCTTCATTCCTGGCTTTATGCCTTCATAATATCCTTATAAGACTGATTACTGGGGCACCTGGGTGGCTCAGTGAGTTAAGCCTCTGCCTTTGGCTCAGGTCATGATCTCAGGGTCCTGGGATCAAGTCCCACATCAGGCTCTCTGCTCAGCAGGGAGTCTGCTTCCCCCTCCCCCCCGCCTACTTGTGATCTCTCTTTGTGTCAAATAAATAAATAAAATCTTAAAAAAAAAAAGACTGATTACCGACTATACAAAATGTGATCACGTCTACGGCAGGCCTGTTTTCCATGCTTTATTTTAAGCCATGGATTAGATACAGTTGAGTAATAGAATAAACCTATAAATCTGAAATTTACTTTTATTTTGGTGCTATATTTTTCTAATAGACAAGATGTTTTTCAGTTTGCAAGGTTATAAACTTATTATTGCTCTTGGATTCACTTCTTTCTTTTAATCCCAGCAAATCATTCAATCAGAATGGACTAGCCACCATTATTGACTTTTTTTTTACATTGCTACCAACACCTAATTACCAGGTTCCACTGGAACTCCTTTCATGCCTCTGCAGTCATTCACTTACTTCCAACCATATCCCCACTGACCTAGTAAAGAACCTTATCAGTTCTCATCTATATTGTTCTTTCTTTGTAACTTGTTTTCCTTATGCTAGTCTCACAACATGACCTCTTCCAACAATTCATTCTCCTTCTGCTTCTAGAGGGATCTTATTAGAACACAACTCTGCTCATGTCTGACCCATTCTTACAATTCACACCTTCTCTGACCACTTTTACTAACCACTTTGCTTTCCAGTCATATGAAACTAACAACATTTAATAAGATTTTTTATGTTTTCTCTTAGCTCAAGAGTTTTTTACTTGGTAAGGTATAAGTAACTTACAGTTTTTGATGACTGAACACAAAAATACTAAACACATTACCACCTTCCAGAACTTCCCCTGACTGAATTCTATAATATCTACTTGTCTTAACAAAAGTTGGCTCATTCATCACTTCTTCCCCAAAAGACTTTTTTAAAAAAATATTTTATTATTTTATTTATTTGACAGAGAGAGACAAAGTGAGAGAGGGAACACAAGGAGAGGAGAAGCAGGCTTCCTGCTGAGCAGGGAGCCCAATGCAGGGCTCGATCCCAGAGCCCTGAGATCATGACCTGAGCCAAAGGCAGATGCTTAATGACTGGGCCACCCAGGCCCCTCCCCCTGAGAAGCAAAGGCTTTCTTAATCTTCAGTTCTTCCTTGTCCCAGGTAGTGAAAGTACTTCATCATCTCCATTGGCTACATTGTATTATGATCTGTTTACTTATTTATCTCTCTTGCATTTCCTGATAACAAATACTTATTCATATTTTTATCCTCAATGACAACCACATACTTAACAGAAGATGCCCAATAAATATTTATTGAATAGTGGGATAAATGAAATTCTGTTGTAGAGATTAATATTTTAAAAAGTCTATTAAAATCATCCTACCAAGGCTTAGCTCACAAACTGCCTCCTAATTAAGCCTTTGAGATCCTTTTCCCTCTGTAACATGGTTATGACTTTTCTTCCCAAAAGAAAGAATTTTCTTTCCTTTCTCATAACTCATGATGTTCTGTCTCGTATAATTTATGTGTATGTGTGTCTTTGCCCTACCTTGCTATTCCAGTTTTAAGCTCCTGGGGACACTGATCCCTGGTTCTCCTTTTCTCCGTATCCCCAACACCACGCCCTGTCCTCTAAGGCAGTGGATTGTTATATGCTCAATGGATTTTGAATTTATTTAACTGCCATATCATGATCAGGCTACAGTATCAGTATCAGGTCAAGACCACATATCAGTTATATTTTAGATCTACTGGAAATAAAAACATTTGTTGCTTAAACTATTATATTAAAATAAATTCTCAGTAAAGCAGTGGATCATATTTTCCATGAAACAGAAATGTGAGGTCAGAATAATGTGAAGAAGTGATTATCCATCTATCTTTCTTTCTTTCTCTCGATCTCCTGATACAATGTTGGAAACAGAATGCTCATTACACAATAATTATTACTTTATGACATTTAAGTAATCAACATGGACTCTTTCTAGAATACTTATGAGTATTGTTTATAATTCTCTGATGGCTATCCCAATGATATAGGTAGACATCAGAAATTCTTCATTAAAACCATTGTTTTAAATTTTAAAATTTTCTCAGAAACCACTGTCAAGATTCTATTTATGCCATCCTGAGGTGATTTGAGTCATAGGTATCATAGTCTGATCACTGGGTTTTGTTAGATGTTCACAGTATTTTTTAGGAAAGAAGCTAATTTTTGAATGAATTTTAAACAAATATACTTGAAAACAACTAATACGAATCAGGCACAATCGTAATTCATCACAGTAGAATACTTAATGTATATTCTTTCCAACATCATGATCTGGGTTATAATTACAATTAGCAAGGATTTATTAAATACCTACATGAGTAAAAGACTATAGTTTTTTATAAAATTTTGTTAGATAAATTTAACTTTTCTCTGTTTTAATGGGGACTGTCAGGGGCTAGAGAAAGGAAAGGGGGAGGTATTGGTCAAGGGGTACAAATTTCCAGTTCTGAAAGATGAATAAGTTCTGGAGACCTAATGTATAGTAATGTGACTATAATTAAGATATAATTAACAATGCTGATATATATGCTTGATGTTTGCTTAACTAGGTAGGTCATAAAATGTTCTCACTATACAAAAAAGAAGCTTTGCTCAACTGTGGTGATTATTTCTTGATGTATACATATTTCAAAGTATCAAATGGCATACTTTAAATATATACAGGTTTTTTTTTTTTTGGTTAATTATACTTTAATAAAGCTGGAAAATAATAAAGAAAATAAAGCCAGAATTGCTCTGCTAAGGAGTACAAGTTCATATTCACTTAAGAACCATTACAAAAAATGTGTTACATACTTGCTAAGATGAACGTGTATGCAGGTATCTTTCTTGCATTGTTTTTCTAAATGAGCAATATGGAGATAATTACCTCACAATTAGTTCTTGTTGAGGGCATGTTCTTCCGTGAGTGCTTTAAAGGCACCATTTAGTTAACCTATAAGGCACGGAGAAGTAAGCTAAGGAATAGCACTATAGCAGGACAGATTTCAACTTAAACAGACGGATTTAAGAACCATTGATGTTAGCCACTATGCAATATTGGTATAATGATTTCTTTTACAAGAGGAAATGTAAAATGCTCATTTCTTAAAAATGCACTCTTATATTTGGTATCTGCAATTTTATCATTTTCTAAAGAAAAATTTATTAATAACTCTGAAAGTTTTCTAATACCAATTAAAATGCAGCCTGGCCATGACTTCTTTTGCCTTCTGTTTAGTTCCAAGTGAATGTCTGCATTAATTCACAAATAGTTGACTTATTGTGTTGCATATCATTTTAAAAAATACCACATTTCATAATAACAGCACATTTATCACCATACAAATTGCATTTAATTTTCAACCACAGCGAGGCTGTGGTGTAAAAATAAATGTAACATTCATCTCATTCTGAGGTAGCCACTTGACAAATAGCTGAAATGGAGATCTGGAAAACAGGTCTGTTGCAGACTGCCCCAGCCAGTGTAGCCTGCAACCATTTTCAAATGGACATTAATACAGGTACTCTGAAATGTTTGAGAGGGCAATAAATAACAGACAAGAAATATGCCATCATTTGACCAAAAGGTTCATTAGAATACTAATTAATTTTTTTTTCTTACAAAAGGTATTTAAGATTAGTAAGTACAGGAAAAAAAAAAAACAAGCGTCTATCCCTTAAGGAAAGAACTTTTTTTTCTACCACCCAGACTCCTTCTGAAGCAGGCCACGTGAAATGCGTACATGCAATTTAAGTAAATGTTGACATTATGATGCTATCAGTTGACGCAAAAGATAAATGCTGCCCCCATTATGAAATGGATGTCAAGGTAGATCCCCTAAGTTACCAATTCATAAAAATATAAGCATCAATGCATGATGTTGCATGTCTCTAAGTCATATATACATGTCCTTTTATAATTCCAAAGTGAGTTCATGCCTCCTATTCACTTAATCACAACAGTTCGCATAGAATTTAAAACTGAAAGAGACAATGGGGGTCATGTAATACACACACACACTTCGCAGATAAAGAAATCTGGATCCAACCTCATGTTTCAGAGGACAATTACCAGAATGGTGAGGGAACTCAAATCCAGGAGAAAGCTTGTGCCCAAGAAATATTTGCTAAACTGGATTAAATGGAATAATGTTGCAGGAATTCTCCGTTCTTAGTGCCTATAGTTCTTAGTCATAGCACTTTGAAGAATGAAGCTGTGGACCAGATGAAGAGTGGTGGGCAGAAATGCTTAAAGAGTGGTGGGCAGAAAAGTTTAGTACAAAGCTTCCAGAACGGGAGGGAGGCCCTTGGGGTTTCCAAGTTTAGGGATTTTTATGAGCTCTTTTGCTGAACTATCATAAGCAATCAGAATATACTTAGTCTTGCCAATCAGTACTTTGGTCACGTTTCTGTCTACCTATTAAGTTAAAGTCAATGGGCTGATGGTCTTTTTGCTGACACTGGGGGCTTATGTCTTAACTGCTCCTTGCCTGTGATAGTAACAGACACTTTGTGGTTAGTTGTCTTATTTTAGGGCATTTTGCAGAATGTAAAGGCTGTAAAGGCTGTAAAGCAGAATGCTAGTGTGGTCCTGTCTAAGCTGCAAAACAGGGTGTTGGTACTGTCTTATTTTAGCTGTACTGACTCCATATTTTCTCATTGTGGACCACAGCCCTGACTACCTAACTGTCCAACTCACTCCTAACAATGTAATGTAGAAAAGTTATCGGTTTAGATATGAACAACAACAACAAAAATAGTAGAAAATCAATTTTCATGGAATTCAGATGCAAAATGGCATTGACAAAGCCTAAATTTATATATTCTTTGCATATGGTAAATTAAGGTTTTATATTTTCACCTGTCACAAGAATTTGCTAGCTGGAAAAATTACATTTTAGGATTTTAGGTGGATGAACTTTTTCCTGGACAGGAAAAAAGTTTTTTGATTTCAAGAATTCAGAAAAAAAAAAAAAAAAAAAAAAAGAGAGAGAGGCACTTATTAAAATTGTTTTCCTAAAAAGAGATTCAAGATGCAACATTTTCTTTTTCCTTTTCCTTTCTTTTTCTTCACCCCTTCCCCCAAAGACATGCTTGGCATACAAGATATTTTAAAAATAAAATGAAGCCATGCAGAACTGAGTAAGCATTTTTATCTGGTTCAGTGCCTTTAAATCCTTCATTAAAACTTTGTCTATTTGCTACCGACAGAAGAACCTTTTATATCAATATTTTAAGAGCAATATTGGAAAGAAATGTTGCTTTTCAATGATTTTTACCCCCTAATTAAGTTTTGTGGGAAAGAATTCCAGAACAAAGGCAGAGAAAAATCTACCACTGAAGGGCATGCTTCCCTGTAGACACAGAGCAGGAGTTACTGCTAACCCTTTGAAGTTTCCCATTCTTCCACCTCCCTCCTCCCCTTCCTCCTATGTGACATCTGAGCTTCTTGGTCAGTCTTGGTCCGGGAGAAACTGGATGCCTAAACCACATGGAAATTGATCCCACGTACTCAGCTTCATAAGCACCATTTTGGGGAAGATCATACTTATGGTTTCCCCTAATTGCTGAATTTTTAATATTTTATCATTTTTTAAATTTTTTATTTTATTTTATTTTTTAAGTAAAGCTCTAGTGATATCCAGTTGAGGATATCCAGAGAGATTGCCAGGGCTGTTTGGCCTAAAGTCTGGAACAAGACTGTGAGTAATGAGGTGGGAGGGACTTATTATGGCTCTTTGGGAAGCCGGTGAAGGAGGGTGGAGAAGGAGACTGCCAGAAAGAAGATAAAGGAGCCCCTTAGGGAGTCCTGGAGGGAGGGAGGGGAACTTAGCTCCAGAAAGGCTTCTGATAGGCAGGTCGTCCTTTGGATATTTATCTCAGTCAAACCAAATTTCTAAGTCTTTTGAGGTTTGCCTGCCATTAGGTTTTGTAGCATAGTATTACATTTTTCTAAATGTTGGTTATTTGTCACCTTGAAAATTGCTTGCCTTGTTTGTAGAAAAGAATGAAGAGTAGCTGTCCAAGCAAGAGACTTCAATTTCTTCTCAGGGAGTGTAGTCCATTAAATGGCTATTACAAATAAATCTCATAGTTCACAGATATTGCTGCTTTATGATTTATCAGCTAATCTTCTATTAGAAGAATGAGTCTTCAGTGGACAGATAGGGCAAAAATTGTTAATTCCAAAATATGGTAGTTCTTTAATGAAACAATAATTTGCAGCTTTTGTCAAGGTGTATATTCCTGTCTGTGGCCATAGTTCTGAAGAAAATGGTAACTCCTTTTCAGTTTTGCCCAGTGGTCCTCCACACTTTTACATTCTATCAGTGTTTACTATGTTCTAAGACTATGTCCAGATACAGAGTAATGTTATCTCTGCCTTCCCATATGGATCTATAGTAATACGTCCCCTATGAGTATGATGGATGCATGAAATAGGTTCAGCTATTTTCTGTAATTTGAGAAGCTCAAAGAAAACTAAACTTCCCAAAACATCACTGAAGGAAGCTTGGGGACCTCTTCTGAGCTCATTGTTTTTAAAAATGCAAATTCTCCTTAGTATATTAATATGATAATCTCCTAATGCTTGAGCTAGGATTTATTTTATCACATGAGTTTCAATCAGCAACCATTTGTTGGCCACATTTTATGTTTGAAATACAAAGTTATTTACTCTGTTGGACATGAACATAGAAGTTATCCTTGCACCTGGATATCTTGTAGACTGCCAGATTGTGAGTTGCTTAAAGGCAGAGTGTCTTTTCTAGTGCCTAGAATGAAAGAGTTGATAAACAGTATTTAGAGAATAAACACTTTACTGAATGATTCCAGTAGATTCCTCATGTGACAAATATCTGTGGTCCATAGAGTACATTATGAACATCATGAGAATATTTAAAAAGTTTTTCTAAAGAGGCAGGTGAGGACTGATAGGAGCTTTGTAAAGTATGTTTCACATGCCTTTGATGTAATTTTGGAAGGTTGGTAAGGTCTGGAACTGACAGAAAGAATTCTTGAGACATCTTTGGTGCAAAAAAGAGATTTTATTAAAGCACAGAAACAGGACCCATGGGCAGAAAGAGCTGCTGCACTGGGGTTGTGAGGAATGGCTGGTTATATACTTGGGATTTGGGGGAGGTTAGGAAAGAGGAGATGTCCCAAAGGACTTTCATATGTTAAAGAAGACTCTCTGGATACTGGTGGCCTTGCTATTATCAAGCTAAAGTTGTTTTTCCCTCTAGCAAAACATTAACAGTAAGACAGTTGGGAGTTTCCTGGAGGAAGGTCACACATATCCCACCCAGGAGCTGGGGTAGGGGGTTTGAGGGGTGTCAGCTTGTGCTTTGTCCTCAGCTTTCCTTCTGTTCCCTCATCACCTTGATTGTTGGGTAAGATTTATGCAGCTTTTGCAAAAGGGTTGTGGAATTTTTGTTAGCAGTAAAGACAGAGATCCAGAGATTAAAAATTAAAGAGTTGATCCTATTTAGGAATTGACCAGTGCTATTTAGGAATTGACTGTGAGGCAGGAAGTGAAAAAAATAAGGAAACAAGGCTTGTGGCCATAAATGGAGTCTTATGAATGCCTTGTAAAGAAATGCAGACTTTATTCCTAAAATAAGCAATAGGGACCTACTTGATCATTGTAACAAAAAGATCATAGAATATGTGAGATAAAATGAAAATATAAAATAGTCTGGGGACAAAAGTCAGGTTTTTGCCTACACCACAAGTTGATAAAGTTAGCCTAGAGTTCAATGAATTCAGAAGAATATTGCATAAGTTATTTGAATACTAACTGTTAGGTTTGATCACAGACCAATTGAACGGAATAAAGGCACCAAGGCAAGCGAGCATTCGAGGACCGGCTTTATTGCAAGCACCCTCGGGCGAGGTTCCGCGACTCTGGGGGAAAGAGAGTCGGGAAGTCGCACAGTGGGCAAAGAGGTAGGGGCTTATATGGGGTTCCACTGGTGAAGTCTGGAGAGGAGGTACTGAGGCCTTGTCGAGTTTTTTCCTAATAAGGGCCGAATTCAGCTGCGGGGTTCCTCATTGGTTCGTCGGTGGGAGGAGCGAGGTTTTGGTCTCCCCTTTGAGTTTGCTTCCCAGGTCTGATGTGGCCGTTGTCGCAGGAGGGTGATGGCGGGAACCGCGGCCATCTTAGGTGTCCGTCATTTTGAATGGTTCTCCCCTCTCTCGCCTGACCCCAACACTAACTCTCTACATAAGAAGATACTTCTGTGCCAATTTACTTTTTCAACAAAATTTAATGCCCTTCTTTTCTTGGTCCTTTTGATGAAGTTTTAGAATATAAGTGAGGTTCAGTGGGGTGAGTACTGAGCCAATGACCAAGAAAGAATTCTTGGTGCAAAATGGTGGTTTGTTAAAGCATGGGGACAGGACCCCTAGGCAGAAAGAGCTGCTGCCCCCAGGTTGTGAGGGGTGGCTGATTATATACTATGGGATTGGGGGAGGTAAGGAAAAGAGAGGGTTTGAAATGCTAAAGAGGACCTACTGGATACCCATGACCTTGCCTTTGTGAAGTTAAGGTTGTTTTTCCCCTCTAGAAAGGCATTAACATTAAGATATTTGGGAGATTTGGGGAATAATGTCCCACCTGTCCTACCCAGGAGTGGGGTGGTAGGGGGAGGTTGTAGGGTGTCAGCTTGTGCTGTCCTCAGCTTGCTTTCTGTTCCCTCATCACTCTGGCACTTTTATTAGGGCATTTGGTGACTCTATTCATTGGTTCTGTGAATAGTATGGGACTTCCTTGGTGTAGGACTCAAACAGTGAGGACCCTTTGGCTGATGGGCTGAGGGGCCTGTGGAGCACTTGGACCATGCCCTGGGAAAAGGGTGGAGCCCCAGTGGGGAAGAAAAAAATTCCACAGGTTTTTTTTTACATGAGAAAATAAGTCACTTGAAGGAGGTATTCTCCAAACATAAAGCAAAAACACTGCAAAAGAATCTGGGATAATATCTTAAATACCTTTATTTTAATACTGTTGCCTGTGTCTTTTAAAATATCAGTTAAATCTAACCACAAAGAGCAAAAACACCCGCTCAATTGGTTCTTACCCTTACAAACTCTAAGTGGTGCCAAAGGCTTATGTGGCACCATTCTCATAAATTTTTAATGGCAGTCACATGATCTCTCTTTTAATTTCCCCAGATTAAGATTTAGAAAGTGCTCCTTTTATAAATCAGAGGATATATGCAAAATGCCCCCTTTAAAGGCGGCTGCTCACAGCGCTGCAGTACAAAGGATTGGATTCAGTGCTTTGGAACTTGCCCCCACTTTTTTTTTTTTCCCCAGATGGATAATTGTTAGAGGGTTATTTTAAGTAGTGTTAAGTGGAAGGCAATTATGAGAAGACTACCTTCATTTTGCTTTGAATGTTGAAGCATTCACAGTATTTGTTGTGTGTTCCTGGTAATGGAATTCAACACTTTATCTTTTGTTAAAATGTTCTTCAAATACATATGATTGTGTGGATGTATAGGGATAAAGTATCTATTACAGAGTTAGTCTCTCTGCAAATTGTTAGAACAAATTTAAAGTCTTTTTATTATGTAACTTCAACAAGGATGTGACTTTTGAAGTTCTTAAGGTGCCTTTTATTTATTTTTAAGGTTCATGCATTTTAGTTCAGCCTTAGAGGTACCAAACACAGGAATGTTGCCAAGGTATCTTTTTTTTTTTTTTTTTAATTATTTATTTGAGACAGTTACAGCATGCGTTGGGGAGGGGCAGAAGGAGAGGGAGAGAGAGAATCTCAAGCAGACTCCTCTCTCAAATGATGTGGGGCTTGATCCCAGGACCCAGAGATCCTAATGGAGCTGAACCCAAGAGTCAGAGGCTTAAGTGACTGAGCCACCCAGGAATCCCTCAAGGTATCTTTTGAATAAGTGAAAACTTTTAGAAAAAAATAATGGTAAGTAATCTATTTCACTCTATTTTTATATTCTATCTGAATGTTTTCAATTAAATTAACATCAAAATATTTTTTTAAAAATTGCATGCTTGCAATACATATTGTCCAGATCTTTGAGCCATTTCAATAAAAATCAATCTAGTTATTTTTTTTTTTGAAGAACACTGCAGAACATATAACCTCCATAGTCTTAAGAAATAGGTAATTTGGAAGTGATGTTTACATTTATGCATAATGTATTTAGTTTGGCTACAAAGTCTCTGAATAGGACAAATTGTCAACTGTTGCTAATCATTTTTATTCTTACAATATTTTTAAAAATGTACTTGCAAAAGAAGAAAATGTCCTTGATTGTTTTAGAAGCAAATATAAGAGAGTTACTGCTGTTATGATGCTTATTTGCATGTTTCAGAATGTTGAATATATTAGTAATTAATATTTATCTCACTTCAATGATACAGGCTTGGAATAGTAAAAGAATGCCTGCTTTATGAATGCACAGACAAAACACAGCTTAGTTCCCAAGAAGACTCATTGCTTTAATAATGATAACATGAGATTGAAATGCACTAGGACCAGGATCTTAGTGTCTAATTATTCTCAGAAATTGGTGTTCAGCCATAAAAGACTTCATTGGAACATTTATATTGAAGGACTGCTGTGAGCACTGTGGCAACTAAAAAACTAAATGGAGTGGATATTTATTTCAAAAACCTAAACTGGAGGAGAAAAAGAATGTAAATAGTATAGGAATTCAAAAGTGGGAGTTGTCATCATGAGTTACAGTAGGCATGATGGGCTTAATTTAGACCATTTAGTGGTTGAAATTTGGAATAGAGGAGGGAAAAAGTAAGAACACTGAAGAAAGTGAATGACAGCCAGTGGGTGCCTAGCATGTTCATGGGACCACTTATACATGCAGGGACTCTGGAACAGGAGTATCAGTCTGCAAAGCTCAAACCATTCGTCTGCTGAAAAATCCAACTGTTCATATAAAAAATTAAGTTTTTCTGCCTTGCACTTTTTTTCTCATTTTGTTTCCTTTCCTTATTATGCTATCTTCACTAAGATTATTGTTTTACTTTCAAGACTCTGTTCAGGGACGCCTGGGTGGCTCAGTTGGTTGGACAACTGCCTTCGGCTCAGGTCATGATCCCAGAGACCCGGGATCGAGTCCCGCATCGGGCTCCCAGCTCCATGGGGAGTCTGCTTCTCCCTCTGACTTTCTCCTCGCTCATGCTGTCTCACTGCTTCTCTCTCAAATAAATAAATAAAATCTTAAAAAAAAAAAAAGACTCTGTTCAGATGCCACTAAAATTCTGTATTTATTTAGCTTTTAATTCCATATAGTATTGAAGTTTGTCCAGTATTAAGAAAAAATAGAATTTATTAAAAACATATCACCTGTCTTTAGGCCATCTGAGATATTTTTATATCTATTATCAATTTTTCGATATTTAGTTATTCTAGATAATTTGGAGTCAAGACTGAAGTGATTGCTTTTTCTCTCATTGGTTTATTAGCATAAATAACCATGTGATAAAGAACCCCAAAAGAAATACTATATTCCTTCAAATCATATTATTTGGAAGACCCAAATTGTACCAAAATCTGTGCCATGTACTTTAAATATAATATCTTTGGCCTTTAATTTTCAGTACAACACAGAGATGTATTCTTAATCTTGTTTTATAGTGAAGGAAAATTTGGCTTAGAAAGTTAAAGAAATTACCAAGGTCATGCAGCTGCAAAGTGGTAAAGGTAATATTTTAATTAAGATCTCTTGGAAATTAAGTTTATGCTGTTCTACTACAACATAAATTCACTCATAGGACATGTTACCTGTTCCTAATCTAGCAGTGAAGAGAGAAATGACTTTTTCACCAATTTTATTTCTTCCTTGAATATTAATGGAAATCATCAATGAAGCTGTAGAGGGCTACAGTTTTCTTTGTGGGCATGCTTTTAATTGAAAATTTATTTATTTATTTATTTATTTATTTATTTTATTTTATTTTTTTTCTAAATCTGACAGAGAGAGACAGAGCGAGAGGGAACACAAGCAGGGGGAGTGGGAGAGGGAGAAGCAGGCCCCCTGCTGAGCAAGGAGCCTGATGCGGGGCTCGATCCCAGGACCCTGGGATCATGACCTGAGCCAAAGGCAGAGGCTTAACGACTGAGCCACCCAGGCGCCCTAGTTTTATTATTTTTGATGTTATCATAAGTGGGATTGTTTCCTTAATTTCTTTTTCTAGAAATTATTGTTAGCATATAGAAATGCAACGGGTTTTATATATTGATTTTATATACTGCAACTTTATTGAATTTGTCTATTAGTTCTAACAGATTTTTGGGAGGTCCTTAGGGTTTTCATGTAAGATCATGTCATCTACAAAAAGAGACAGTTTTACTTCTTCCTTTTTAATGTGGATACATTGTATTTATTTATTTATTTATTTTGCTGGCTGATTTCTCTAAGAATTCTGATATTATGTTGAATAGAAGTGGCAAGAGTGGACACCCTTGTCTTGTTCCTCATATTAAAGAAAAAACTTTCAGCTTTCACTGTTGAGCATGATGTTAGCTGTGGGTTTGGCCATTTATGGCCTTTTTATGTAGAGGTGCATTCTTCTATGCCTAATTTGCTGAGAGCTTTTATTGTGAAATTTGATGACCTTTGTCAAATATTTTAACCAACAAAATGAAAAAGTAACCTACAGTTACCTGCGAGAAAATATCTGTGAATTGTATATCTGATAAGAGGTTAATATCCAAAATATACAAGGAACCTATACAAACTCAATAACAAAAAATCCCACAAATATCCCCATTAAAAAAGGGCAAAGAAAATGATGGAATATTATTCAGCATGGAAAAGTAAGAAACTTTGCCATTTGCATAAACATGGATAAACTTAGATGACATTATGCTAAGTGAAATTGGTAAGACAGACAAATACTATATGATCTCACTTATATGTGTAATCTATAAGAAAAATAGTTGAACTTGACCTCATAGTATCAGAGAGTATAATGGTGGTTACCAGGAGTTGGACAGTGGAGGAGATGGGAAGGTGACGGTCAAAGGGTACAAGCTTCAGTTAAGACATGAGTAAGTTCTTGGGACCTAATGTATAGCATGGTGACTATAGTTAATAATACCATACTGTATATTTGAATTTTCTAAGAGAGTAGACCTTAAACATTCTTAACACACACACATATACACACAAAGTGGCTATGTGAGGTGTTAGATGTGTTAATTAACCTGATTATGGTGATCATTTCACCATATTACATATTTATATACAATTTTAATTGTCAATTATATCTCAATGAAACTGAACAAATTTTTTAAAAAGTTGTGCATAATCGCAGATTAGCTCCTGGATCCAAACTGTTTAAAATGACTTGATTGGGGGATTTTAAACTGCATTTCTGAGTGTATTTTAGATAGTACTGTGTCACTACTAAATTTTCTGAACATTGTATTTTGGTTATTAAGGAGAATATTCCTATTCTTTAGAGATACATACTGAGCTATTTATGA
The DNA here is from genome assembly GCA_004024625.1 of Mellivora capensis. NCBI lineage: Eukaryota > Metazoa > Chordata > Mammalia > Carnivora > Mustelidae > Mellivora > Mellivora capensis. Next base: position 75,115 of record PISX010006741.1, on the reverse strand, counting down.
GTAAAGTATCATGATATCTGCAATTACCTCAATTAATTCAGAGGGGAAATATAAAACAGTGTATGTAATGTTGACAACTGGTGACTCTAACTGATGAATAGTTGAGGATTCATTGTACTATCCTTGCAACTCTTCTGTAAGTTTAAAATTTCTTTCAAAATAGAAATCTGGGAAAAATACCTTTAATTCACCTTCCTTTTTTGAAGAACATTTTACTCTAGGTTGATTTTTTTTTTCTTTCATCTCTTGTCTTCTCCCTTGTGTTATTTTCTGATGACAAGAGCATGATCATTCTTATTACAGTTTATGAATATGTAATGGGCTTTTTTTTCCTCTGGCTATTTTAAGATTTCCTTTTTTTCTTTGGTTTATAGAAATTTGATAGAACTGGTGTGGTTTTCTCTGTATTTGTCCTTTGTATTTTTTTTTTTTTAATTTGGAGCCTCAATTTTAATTAAAATACTATAATTTGAATTTGAGTATTGAGGAGTAACAATGAAACATGTTTTTAATTTCTAAAGTAAATGATTAGCTGTATTAATTTTAAAGCAGTCCTTTGTATTTTATTGAGCTTCTTGGAAGTGTGGGTTAATATTTTCAATCAAAATTAAGAATTTTAGGGGCGCCTGGGTGGCTCAGTGGGTTAAATCGTCTGCCTTAGGCTCAGGTCATGATCCCGGGATCCTGGGATTGAGCCCCGCATCAGGCTCTCTACTCAGCAGGGAGCCTGCTTCCCCCTCTCTCTCTGCCTGCCTCTCTGCCTACTTGTGATCTCTGTCTGTCAAATAAATAAATAAAATTAAAAAAAAAATTAAGAATTTTAATTATTATTTATTTAAATATTTTTTCCATTCCCATCTCTCTCCTTTCCTTGAGACTCAATTACTTGTATATTTGTCATTTGGTATTATCTCATCTTTTTGTGAAGCTCATTTATTTATGTATGTATGTCTTCCTCTCTGTTCTTTAGTTTAGTCTCTATTACCCTATCATTTTCAAGTTCACTTTTTGTCTCCCTTTAGCCCAGTCAGTGAATTTTTAAAAATTCCAATGTATTACAGCCCTAGAATTTCCATTTCTTTCTTTTTTTATGGTTTCCATTTCTCTTTTGTGATTCCTCATATGCTTTCTCATTATGTCCATCTTTTCTTATAAATACTTTAAGGTCCTCATCTACATATTCCAATATTATTGTCATTTAAAGGTTTATATCTGTTGACTTTTTTCTTCTGCTTATGAGTCATATTTTTCTGCTTATGCACATATCTAGTATTTTTTATTTTTTATTGTAAGCATGTCATTGTGAATGTTACATTGTTGAGAGTCTGGATTTTGTCTTTGAGTTGTTCTTGCAAAGCCGTAATTTACTGATGGATCAGCTTTATCCTTTTAAGACTTGCTTTTAGTCTTTATTAGGATAGATATGCATCAGGTATTTCTGATTACACTACTGACATTTTGCACTGAATTATTACTTGTTTGGGGCAACATAGCATCTTTGTACAATGTAACATCTCTGATTCTACTCATTAGATACTAGTCACACTTCCTATCCCACCGGTGCCCAAAGCATAACAAATGACAAGATCTCTAGTCATTGCTAAAGGTTCCCTGGAAAGGGGTTAAAATCATCCCAGTTGGGAATCACTGACCTACAGTAGCCATTACACTGGGTTCAGAATAGCTCTTCTCCTCATGGGTGGCCTCAACTGAATGTATAGAATGTTTAATGAGATAGCTGCACTCTGGCTGGTCAGAGCTCCATGGCCTTTCAGGACTATGTAGTCTCTGGAATCAGCTCAGCTCCCATCCTCTCAATAGCCATTTAATGTTAGGCCTCATGGAGTCTTGGTTTATACTTTTTCAGTTTACATTCAGCCAAAGACTCAAGTGGACTTCTTTGCAGATTTGTGGAGCTTTTTCTCAATTTAGCTCCCTCAACTATGTTACTCTGCCTTGCAAATTTCTACCAGCACCTGCCACTCTGAACTCTGAATTTTGTTTCTTCTACCTACCAAGACTTCCATTCTCTGTTGAGCTCTACTGCCCAGTGGAGTGATTTGGATAATGTTCCCCAGCAGAAAGCTGAGGCTACTGTGGACATTATCTTGTGTGGTCGGTTCCCTGTCTCAGTGATCACAGCCCTGAGCTATCTGTTGTCCTATGCTTGAAAATAGTTGCTACACACATTTATCCAGTTTTATTATTTTTTATAGTGAGAACTTAACACAGGATGAGCATTACTTTTTCATAGCTTATTCTCATAACTGTCACTCTGTTAGGAACACGAATGTTTCTAGTTGCTATTGTGGTCTTAAGAACTTTTCCATTTGTATGTTTGTTGTCAGGTTGAAGAAGCATCACAGCTCTGCAATAGACTATGTTTCTTTGTTAACCTTACTGGGTTAATAGTTATATGCCTTGATATATGCAGATAATCATGGGCCCAGGATTATATAATTTTTCTTTCCTGAAAACATGAATATTTTCTATGTAATAGATTGTATCTCCTTTCTCTTAATTTTACTCATTACTTCTTTTACATTATTATGTATTTATTTTTAACACCAATCTTGCCTACATTTTCTTGCCTTTAGGAAAAACCATTATATTGAGAGCTAATTTCTTTGACTATCGGTAGTTTATTATTTAGATAAGAATTAACTAACATTTCTTTTTTTTAAATAAAGATTTTATTTATTTATTTGACAGACAGAGATCACAAGTAGGCAGAGAGGCAGACAGAGAGAGAGAGGGGAAGCAGACTCCCTGCCGAGCAGAGAGCCCGATGCGGGACTCGATCCCAGCACCTTGAGATCGTGACCTGAGCCGAAGGCAGCAGCTTAACCCAGTGAGCCGCCCAGGCGCCCCTTAACTAACATTTCTAAATAGAGCTTAAATTTTTTTTTTAAATGCTACAACAAAAAAATTTGGAAGAATTAATTTCTGATTAATACTGTTTTTCCCATATTCTTTTTGCTTATAATTTCTTCTGAGCCTAACTTTGTGATTGTGAATTTTACCTTAAACCAAATTCCTAGGCTCTTTTATAACTAGTATAATAGGAAGTGAACTTATCAGAGATTTGTGGATCAGGATTTTAAGCCACAGCTTTGCTCCTGACTAGTTATATGATATTTAGCAAATTACTTAGCACATTTGGTCTCAGTGTCCAAATCCTTAATGGACTGGATGCTCTCAAATGTCCTTTTCAATTCTGAATTCTATTTTGAGTCTTAAAGATAACTGAAATGTTTCTTTTTTCCCAAGGTAACTAACTTGGACTCTGAAAGACATAGTTATTTAAAATGGTCTTTTACTATAGATAACAGAGGACAAAATATGATTAATATGAAAACCATCAGAAAATATTTAGGGTACTTTAGTAATATAATTTCCTATTAAAATTTTAGGGAAGCAAATAATGGTCTTACTCATTTTTTATGTTCTTGTGGATCTTATCATGGTAGATCTTGAATTGTTTCATATTTTTATATTTCTGAAGAAAGAGAATAAAGGCTGAAGTCATTTCTCATGAAAAAAGGAATATGGCTCTCCTCTTTTCAAAATGTGGCCTTTTTGTGGTGACACTCTCACTGCCTCTTCCACCTGTTTGATCTGAATTGTGAGTTGGTCCCATCTTGGGCCTACACCATGACTGAATTCTAAACTGTAGGAAGTTGGGACTCATGCCTGTGTGCATTTGACAACCTTGTGTTGAATGAAGCTCTGTACTAGGTGCATGAATAAAGGAGCTGCTAAGCTACTGAAATCTGCTCTAAGGAGCTCAAGTTCCAGTGGAGGAGATTAATAGGACAGCCAATAATTATAAATCCATGTGATCAGTACACAAGGTACTAGGGAATCAAAGGCAAGAAATCAAAGTAAGAAATATAAATGGCTTTTTCAGTTCAAGTTTGGAGTTGAGAATTTTCTACATGTGTTCTCCTCTAGGATTTTGATGGTTTCCTGTCTCACATTTAGATCTTTCATCTATTTTGAATTTATTTTTGTGTATAGTGTAAGAAGTCGGTCCAGTTTCACTTTTCTGCATGTCATTGTCCAGTTTTCCCAGTACTGGCTTTTTTTGGACCTCACATAAGTCAAGCTCTTTCCTGTCTCAGTGTCTTTGCTCTATAATGTTCTTTGTATCTTCACTTTGTTGACTCCAAGTTTCAGTTCAAGTATCACCTTTTTTAAGACCTTCCCTGTTTACCATATCTAAAATAGTCTCACCCTCATTATTTAATTTCCCTAATAGCTTACTTTCAGCTACTTACCATTATTTACAATTAACTTATTGTGTCACTGTTTATTGTCTGCCTCCTCAAATGGCAGGAACCTGTTTTGATCACTTCTAGATCCCTATTACCTAGAATATGCCTGGCTTGTAGAAGTCACTGAAAAATATTTGTTGAATGGAAGGAAGATGTAATGAATGAAGGAAGTGGAGAATAAGTGTTTCTCCTTTTACCTATCCCTAATGTCCAAAAAATGTTAGGCCATTAGTATAGAAAAATTACCCTCAGTATTTCATGTTCATTAATTCAGAAAATATTTATTGAGTTAAGCATTGTTCTAGGCCAGAGTTCATGATATGTAATAACAAGCATTCTACATTGCTAAGAAAAATATTTTTTATTATTTGTTTATTTCTTTTGATGGTCAATATGCTTGAACTATATAAAATCTAAAGTCTCAAAATGAATCATTCTACCTTCCTTCCTTCCTTCCTCCCTCCCTTTCTGCTAAAGCCTTTGTTTTTTTTCCTCCCAAGATTTTATTTAAACTTAAGTTAGTTAACATATAGTGTAGTGGTTTCAGGAGTAGAATTTAGTGATTCATTACTTACATATAATGCCCAGTGCTCATCACAACACATGCCCTTCTTAATGCCCATCACCCATTTAGCCCATCTCCCTACCCTTCTCCACTCCAACAGCCCTCAGTTTATTCTCTATAGTTAACAGTCTCTGTAGTTAAGTTTATTCTGTAGTTAAGAGTCTCTTATGGTTTTCCTCCTTTTCTGTTTTTATCTTACTTTATTTTTCTTTCGCTTCCACTGTGTCCCTCTGTTTTGTTTCTTAAATTATACATATGAGTGCAATCATGTGGTATTTGTCTTTCTCTGGCTGACTTATTTCACTTAGCGTAATACACTCTAGTTCCACCTACATCATTGTAAATGGCAAGATTTCATTCTTTTTGATGGCTGAGTGATATTCCATAGTGTATATACCACATCTTATTTATCCATTCATCAGTTGATAATTATCCATAATTTAGTGTTGATAGTGCTGCTATAAACATTGAGGTACATATGCCCCTTTGAATCAATATTTTTGTATCCTTTGGATAAATACCCAGTAGTGCAATTGTTGGGTTATAGGGTAGTTCTATTTTTAACTTTTTAGGAACATCCATATTATGTTCCAGAGTGGCTGCACCAGTTTGTATTCCCACGAACAGTGTGAGAGGGTTCTCCTTTCTCTGCATCCTCCCCAACGTCTATTGTTCCCTGAGCAGTTAATTTTAGCCATTTTGACAGGTACGATGTGGATCTCATTGTGGTTTTGCTTTGTATTTCTCTGATGATGAGTGATTTTGAGCATTTTTTCATGTGTCTGTTGGCCATTTGTATGTCTTCTTTGGGGAAGTGTCTGTTGATGTCTTCTGCCCATTTCTTAATTGGATTATTTAGTTTTTTGGTGTTGAGTTTGATAAGTTCTTTATAGATTTTAGATAGTAGCCCTTTATCTGATATGTCATTTGCAAATATCTTTGGTCATTCTATATATTGCCTTTAGTTTTCTTCATTGTTTCTTTTGCTGTGCAGAAGCTTTCTATCTTGTTGAAGTTCCAATAGTTCCTTTTTTCTTACTTCCCTTGCCTCCAGAGGCATGTGTAATAAGAAGTTGCTATGGCTGATTTCAAAGAAGTTTCTACCTGTGTTCTCCTCTAGGATTTTGATGGTTTCCTTTCTTACATTTAGGTCTTCCATCTATTTTGAATTTATTTTTGTATATGGTGTAAGGAGTCAATCCAGTTTCACTCTTCTGCATGTCGTTGTCTAGTTTTCCCAATATCATTTGTTGAAGGGAATGTCTTTTCCATTGGATATTCTTTCCTGCTTTGCTGAAGATTGGTTCACCAGATAGTTGTGGGTCCACTTCTGTGTTCTCTATGCCATTCCAATGATCAATGTGTCTGTTTTTGTGCCAGTACCATACTGTCTTGATGATTATAGAAAATTTGAAGAGACCCATAACCAGCAAAGAAATTGAATCAGTAAACAAAAATCTCCCAACACACAAGAGTCCAGGGCTGGTTGGCTTCCCAGGGAAATTCTACCAAGCATTTAAAGAAGAATTAGTAACTATTCTTCTGAAGCTGTTCCAAAAAATAGAAATGGAAGAAAAGCTTTCAAACACATTTTATGAGGCCAGGACTACCTTGATTCCAAGACCAGACAAAGACCCCACTAAAAAGGAGAATTGCAGGCCAATATCCCTGATGAATATGGATGCAAAAATTCTCAACAAGATACTAGCTAATTGAACCCAACAGTACATTAAAAGGATTAGTCCCTATGATCAAGTGGGATTTATTCCCGAGCTGCAGAGGTGGTTCAATATCTGCAAATCAAGCAATATGACATACCACATTAATAAAAGAAAGGATAAGAACCAGATGATCCTTCCAATAGATGCAGAAAAAGCATTCGACAAAATACAGCATCCTTTCTTGATTAAAACTCTTCACAGTGTAGAAATAGAGGGTATATACCTCAGCATCCTAAAGACCATGTATGAAAGAACTATAGCTAATATCATCCTCAATGGGGAAAACTTGAGAGCTTTTCCCCCTAAGGTTAGAAACATGACAGGTATGTCCATTCTCATCACTGTTTTCAACATAGTACTGGAAGTCCTAGCTTCAGCAATAAGACAACAAAAAAGAAATAAAAGGCATCCAAATTGGCAAGTAAGAAATCAAGCTTTCACTCTTCACAGCCGACATGATACTCTATATAGGAAACCCAAAAGAGCCACCAAAAACTTGTTAGAACTGATACAGGGATTCAGCAAAGTTGCAGCATAAAAAATTAATGCACAGAAACCTGTTGCATTTCTGTATGCCAATAATGAAGCAGCAGAAAGAGAAATCAAGGAATTGATCCATTTACAATAGCACCAAAACCCATAAGATACCTAGGAATAAATCTAACCAAAGAGGTAAAACAACTGTACCTTAAAGACTATAGAACACTTATGAAAGCAACTGCAGAAAGCATAAAGAAATGGAAAAACATTCCATGCTCATGGATTGGAAGAACAAATATTATTAAAATATCAATGCTACCCAAAGCAATCTACACACTTAATTCAATTCCTAACAAAATAACACCAGCTTTTTTTTTTTTGCGAACTAGAACAAATAATTCTAAAATGTGTATGGAACCAGAAAGGACCCCAAATAGCCAAAGTTATGTTGAAAAAGAAAACCAAAGCTGGAGACATCACAATTCTGGGCTTCAAAATGGATCATTTAAAATGTAAGCATACATAAGATGTGAAATAATGATTATTGTATTGGCAGCAGCAAAGTCTAGTGTGATAGATTAGGTAACTGAGAGACATACTTGCCTACATTCCTCCTTGTTCCAGAAAAAGGGGTTTACCTGCATGTTTCTTGATTTTTTGAGATAAGCCATATTACTTGCTTAGACTGATGAAACATTAGCAAATCTAACACACAAGAAAAAGACTTGAAGTTTCTTGCACAGTTGGGTTTGTCATCTTGTGCTTCTGCCCTCACCATAAGCCACACTTCACCAAATAGCTGCTGCTCCCCTCCTCCCAGACCATGTCCGGGATGAGTATATAAGTAGTAGATATGAGCCTGATGCCCATCAGTTTGGAGCTGAGCATCTCAGTAAAGCTCAGCCTAAATCAGTCATACCTGTCCCACCTGCAGTGAATGAGGATCAATGATTGCAGTTTTAAGCCACTGGAGTGGTTTGTTGTGGTTCATGAATAACCAGTGTGCCTACTAGAATGTGAAACTCAGCCAGATACAAGACTCAGGAGTGCGGTTGAAATCCTGAGTTAAATTTAAATGTACATGTAACCTTTGGTTTTATGGAAATTATTTAGGAAAACATAAAATGGGCCCACGAACTAGAAAAGCACAAGAAAGGAGGTTTTGTAGCATTCTTATGCAAGAAGAACCCTCACAATTTGCCTTGTAATTTAAGCCAGTTTAGCATATTATAGAAAACTTTTTGTTGATCTGTGGTTTTCCTCTCTGGTGTTAAATATGTGTCCTTTGGAAAAGACCTGGAGAAAATGATAATAATGCATATTTATTGAGCACTTGCTATGACAGGCACAGTTTCAGGAGCTCGTCATTCAATTAGTACTCTGCAGAGAGACGAGATAGAGATATTATTTCCACTTAGTAGATGAGAAAACTCAGGTTCTGAGTCTATAAGTAATTTGTCCAAGGTCACAAAGCTGGACAGTGGCATAGATAAAATCCCAACCAAACAACACAGTTCCAGGATCTATACACTTAACTACAATGCAGCATTGGAGTATTTCTGGCCTATGACTCATATATTACTCACATATAATGCAGAAACATCTGGCTTCTCAGTACTGTTTCCCTCACAAATTTCAAATAGCTCAAAATTGATTTTAAATACTGCAGTTTTGGCAATCTAAGGATTGCTAAGTGCACGTGTTCTGAGTGTGTCCCTTTGTATTGAATCTGCAACTGCCTTCTTAAGTTTCTGCCCATCAGAATAGGGAAAGCAGCAGAACATCAAAGACCAGCATATAGGAAATGGACACCGGGGGAGTACAGCGCCTGAAAGGCAGGTGGGGGGTGATAGTCTATATATCTAACTTTCTTTTTGTAGCTGATCAAGAAATGTGACTTTTAAAATATTAGTAAAAAAAAATAATAATTGTAATAATAAGGTGAATATGCGGGTTATTGTGGAAGATGGGCAACGGCATATTTGAAGTTATTTCAAAAGAGAAAGAAAGAAAAATGTTTTCCAAACCCATTATTTTTCTTTAGTGGATAAGTATAACTATTTTTATCTACAAATGTATATGTTAAAGAGAGAACTGGCACATGATTGAGCATTCTTTGTCCTGGATGCTAAAATAATAAACCGTGCTTCATTACAATTGTAATGCAAAGAGAGGCTTTTAAAATTAACTGCTGTGAATTTTAGGGCTGTGTAGAAATCAGAAATTTTAGCTTCAGCCAATCTGCTTTTTACTTAGTGATGGATAAGTTCATGGAGTAAATCAGATATAAAATGAACAAGTCTTGGTCGTGAGCACCTCACCCAATCAGAACAAACTTAATAGGTCACAACATTCTCTTCAGGCTCCTCTCTTCTCTTCCCATACAATCATAGAATTTTAAAAATGGAAGAGACTTTCATGTCACCTAGACAAATGTCTATTTTGCTCTTGAATTTCCTCTGTTGGAGGAGTGTACCATTTCTGGGGTAAATCCAACTTCACCCTGATGCATTTAGTTGATCATCTCAAACTTAACACGTCCCGAACCTACTTGCTCAAGTCAGTAATACTCATTATTGTCCCACCCCCTTTCATCCTTAACATATAGCCCATCACCGAGTTATTCTGAGGATAATGCAAATATCTTATGGATATCTTCACTTCCCTCTGTGTTTACTTTGCTGTGTCACAAATTGGGTCCCAAACACCATAATCTGTTTTGCATATTGATTTAATAGTCTCTAATTTCTCTGGTTCTGTACCTACATCTTTTAAATCTGTACCTTTTTTTTTTCTTCAATGTAAATCACATCTTTTACTCCCTTCTGTAAAACCCTTCACCCTTCAATAGATTCATATTGTGTTTAGATATAAATGTAAATTTTGGCCCTATGTTCTCTGATATTTTCATATCAGAAAGCTACTTTCTTTGATTGCATTGCATCATTGGATGAATGATTGCATCATTCCCATTCCCACTTTAAGTTAAGAATTAAATGGTATAATATGTGGTATAATATAATACAACATAATATATGGTACAATATAAGGGTATAATAATACAGAAATAATAAATGGTATAATGCATGCAAAACACTCAGAATTGTGCATAACAAATAGACTTAATAGTTACATAGCTACTTTTATTATATTGCTGGTATTTATTTATTCTATGTCTGCTTCTCTATTAGAATTTGAGGGGATGGGCTGTGTCTATTTTGTTCAATGGCTCATAGTTCAATACCTGGAAAATACAGTATTTGTATTTCATAATTTTATTTTATTCATTTTATTCTTTTAAAGATTTTATTTATTTATTTGAGAGAGAGGGAGCAGAAAGCATAAGCAGGAGGGTGGGGGAGAGGGGCAGAGGAAGAGGGAGTAATAGACTCACTGCTGAGCAGGAAGCCCAATTCAGGGCTTGATCCCAGAACCCTGAGATCATGACTCAAGTGGAAGGCAGACCCTTAATCGACTGAGCCACCTGGGTACCCTGTGTATTTCATAATTTTAAAATATATGTTGAATAAAATCTACATTTAGAAAGGTCTAGCCTATTTCTACAGTTATTATTAAAGATTTATCTATTTACTTCCTTGAGAGACAGAGCAGGAGAGAGAGAGAGAGAGAGAGAGAGAGCGAGCTCACATGAGCAAGTAGGGGGAGGGGCATAGGGAGAGGGAGACAAGCAGGGCTCTATCTCAGGATCCCGAGATCATGGCCGGAGCCAAAATCAAGAGTTGATTGTTCAAGCAACTGAGCCATCCAGGGCCCCTAGATGATTACTTTTTTATATTGAGTTGAAATTTGTCATCCAAATGTTAGTCCTATTATAACTTTAGGACTTTTTAAGTTATATCCTCTTGTATAGTTACAGATAATTTATATTTATCTTTTTGTTAAGTTTTTATTTTAGTTCCAATTAGTTAACATATAGTGTTATGTTAGTTTCAGGTGTATAATATAGTGATTCAACAAATCTGTATGTCACCTAGTGTTCATTACATCAAGTTCCCTCTTTAATCTCCATCACCTATTTAATCCATTTCTCCATTCCCCTCCCCTTCGGTAACCACCAGTTTGTTCTTTACAATTAAGGGTCTTTTTCTTGATTTCTCTCTCTTATTTTTTCCCCTTAGCTTGTTTGTTTTCTTAAAACCCACATGTGAGTGAAATCACATGGTATTTATCTTTCTCTTATTTTACTTAGTGTTATACTCTCTAGCTTCATCCATGTCCTTGCAAAGGGCAAGATCTTGTTTTTTTAAGTAATCTCTACACCCAGTATGGTGCTCAAACTTAAAACTTCAGGACCAAAAGTTGAACACTCTAACTGAACCAGCCAGTTTCCATTCTTTTTTAACCTGAATAATATTCTGTTATATATATACCACATCTTCTTTTTCCACTCATCAATCAGTAGATACTTGGGCTGCTTCCATATCTTGAATATTGTAAATAATGCTGCTGTAAACATAGGGGTGTGTGTATCTCTTTGAATTAGTTTACTTACATTCTTTGAGTAAATATCTGGTAGTGAGATTGCTGGATTATAGGGTCATTCTATTTTTAACTTTTTGGGGAATCTCCGTACTATTTTCCACAGTGGCTGCACCAGTTTGCATTCCAACCAACAATACACAAGGGTTCCTTTCTGTCCACATCCTTGCCAACACCTTTTGTTTCTTATATTGTTGATTGTAGCCATTTTGACTGGGGTGAGTTGATATCTCATTGTAGTTTTGATTTGCACTTCCCTGATGGTAAGTGATAATGAGTATCTTTTCATGTGTCTGTTGGCCATTTGGATGTCTTTGAAGAAATGTCTGTTCATGTCTTCTGCCCATTTTTTATTGGATTATTTGGGGGTTTATATATAACTCAACACAGGGGTGTTGTGTTATATATAACAACAGTTATATATATATATATATATATGTTATATATATATATATATATAACAGTTGAGTTATATATATATATAACATATATATATGTTACATATATATAACAGTTGAGTTATATAGGTTATTTTATATATTTTGGATACTAACCCTCTATTGGATATGTTATTTGCCAATATCTTCTATTCAGTAGGTTGCCTTTTAGTTTTGTTAATTGTTTTCTTTGCTGTGAAGAAAACTTTATTTTGATGTGGTTCCAATTGTGTATTTTTTGCTTTTGTTTTCCTTGTTTCAAGAGACATATATAGAAATTAGTTGCTATGGCCAGTGTCTAAGAAGTTTCTGCCTGTGTTGTCTGCTAGGATTTTTACAGTTTCAGGTCTCACATTTTCACATGTTCAATCCATTTGAATTTGTTTTTATGTATGATATAAGAAATTGGTCCACGTTCATTCTTTTGCATGTTGCTGCCTGGTTTTCACAGCACCGTTTCTTGAAGAGACTGTTCTTTTCCCCCATTGGATATTCTTTCCTGCTTTGTCAAAGATTAATGGACCATATAAATTGTGGGTTTATTTCTGGATTTTCTGTTCTGATCCATTGATACATGTGTCTGTTTTTGTGCCAGTACCATAATGTTTTGGTTACTACTGCTTGGTAATATGACTTGAAGTCTGGAGTTGTGATGGCTCCAGCTTTGCTTTTCTAAGATTGCTTTGGCTATTTGAGCTCTTTATACAAATTTTAGGATTCTTTGTTCTACAGATAATTGTATTGTCACCTAATCTTTGCTATCACTACTGAATCACATTGAATTCATCAATAAGTCTCTTGAAATTACTGAATTTAAATTTTTTAAATTCTAATAATTCTATAAATCCTAATCATTTTAAAGTCATTATTGTCACATAAATATAGGTGTCTAAGCATTTAAAATTTCCTACAAATTTCCAAAAGTTATATAGTTTAAGAAAACTCAGTATACAAAAAGTTGCACTTTTTATTTACCAAATGTACTTTACTTTAGAAGATTTTTATATTTAAAAAGTATGTTATTTCAACATAGCACTTGTGTTTATTTTTTAGAAACTTAATTTATTAGTAAAATAAAGTGGGCTTTTATCTACAAACTATAACCAAAGTACTCCTCTTTTATTAATATAGTAAGTTCAAGTTCTTAAATGAAGTTCTTAAATTTATAAATAAATTCTTTAGATTTTGCCAGTGTGTCAGCAGAGAAATATGCTTTCAGTTAAGTTTTCAATATAATGGTGAAAAGGACTTCATGTTTATATAGGAAGGAACAAAAAGATGGGAAGCCTCAGTTGTTAGCAAGTTTTGCTGGAAGGGACTTGAAAATTGGCTTTTAAAAAAACCTAACTCAAGGGATGTTGATGACATCTGCTGGTTACCAAAAACCCTATAATGATAAAAAGTACGGCAGATGTACTGCTCCTAAAAAAAAAAGTCTAAAAACTGACAGCCTCTTGTATAGATTTTTTGAGAAATAGTAGGGACATAAACAGTATGTTGTAAAGGGAATTCAGGGTAACAGTTTTCCTTGCAATGGATAGATTGGAGAAAACAATTAGTGAAAACATAGAATCGCCAAGGGCAGAAGTGAAAGCTGCAGGGAAGAAGTTAAGAACGCTATCAATGAGATCCAATCTAATCTAATCTAATACTCTAACAGCTAGGGTAACCTAGGCAGAAGATAGAGTTAGTGATCTAGAGGACAAACTGATAGAGAAAAAGGATCAGGAGGAGGCATGGAAGAAATAGTTTAAAAGCCATGAAAACAGAATTAGGGAAATAAATGATGCAATGAAACCTTCCAACATCAAATTATTGGGATCCCTGAGGGGGTGGAGAAAGAGAGAAGACTAGAAGATAGAGTTGAACAAATTCTGGATGAAAATTTTCCCAATCTGGGGAATGGAACCAGCGTTCATGTCCTAGAGGCAGAAGGAACACCCCCAAGATCAATGAATCTAGAAAGACCTCGAGACACTTGATTGTGAGACTGACGAATCATAATTTTAAACAAGAGCTTCTGAGGGCAGCTAGGGGGAAGAGATTCCTTGCATACAGAGGAAAGTCCATCAGAATAACGTCAGACCTGTCCACAGAAATCTGGCAAGCCAGAAAGGACTGGCAAGATATATTCAGGACACTAAATGAGAAGAACATGCAACCAAGAATACTTTATCAAAAAAAAAAAAAAAAAAGAATACTTTATCCAGCAAGGCTGACATTCAAAATGGATGGAGAGATAAAGAGCTTCCAAGACTGGCAAGGTTTAAAAGACCTTGTAACCACCAAGCCGGCACTACAAGAAATACTAAGGGGGCTTCTATAAAAGAAGAAAGAACCCAAGAGTGACATAGAACAGAAATTTACAGAGATGATCTATAGAAACAAGGACTTCACAGGCAACATGATGTCAATAAAAACATATCTTTTAATAATCACTCTCAACACGAATGGCCTAAATGCATCCATAAAACAGCACAGAGTTGAAAATTGGATAAAATGACAGGACCTGTCCATATGCTGTCTTCAAGACACCCATTTGGAACCTAAAGATACATCCAGACTGAAAGTGAAAGGATGGAGAAGCATCGTTCATGCCAATGGGCCTCAAAAGAAAGCTGGGGTATCTGATTCTTATATCAGATAAATTAACTAAAGATTGTAGTCAGAGATAAAGAAGGACACTACATCATTCTTAAAGGGTCTATCCATGAAGAAGGTCTAACAATTGTAAATATTTATGCCCCCAAGATGGGAGCAGCCAACTACATAAGCCAATTGTTAATCATGATAAAGAGTCATATTGATCTGAACACATTAATAGTCGGGGATCTTAACATGCTACTCTCAGTAATAGACAGATCATACAAGCAGAAAATCAATAAAGAAACAAGAGCATTGAATGACACATTGGACCAGACGGACCTCATAGATAATATACAGAACATTCCATCCCAAAATAAGGGAAATAGTAAAGAACCTCAAATGACAATAGCATTAAATGGCAAGCATATTATCCCTCTAGGGGAAAATATAATGAAAATCAAATTTTTTAATGGTGTATGAACATTACATGAGATGGTGAGATAGGCAATGGTTTATGTTTGATTAGTATGGACAGGCAATCCTATAACTTGACTCAGAAGAAAATGAATACAGTTTCAGAGGATTTGAGTGACATTTTTATTCAAATAATCTAGATTATTACTTCAATTTTAATATAAAGCCATTAGCTATTGGTGAAGATATTTTCTTTTTAATGGAAAGAAGTATTTTCTGTGATAATAAGTGTTGAAACACTCTTTCCAGAAATTTGGCTGAGGGCTATATAAAAGAAGTTCAGTGCACCCTCCTGGCTTATTCTACTTTTTATTACTTCATTTAATCATTTTGATATGAAATTATTGTGCCACATTTAGAAAATGTCTTAAAGTATACATACAAAATCATATTACTTAAACTAGCTGAACTCATAAATCAAACTATTTACTGCTGCTACTGCTACCAGAACTTTCTCTAAAGTAGATTTCATTATGTTGCTCTTTATCTTCAAAATACTCAATCTACAGCATAAAGTGTGAGCTTCCTTCCTTGCCTAATGTTCCACCTCTGTGATAATAGTGACCCAAACTGTGTTTACAATATAAGCCAGTCTCTCAGCCTTACAACCTCTCTTAGAGCCTCCCCCTTGAGATATGATTTCCCCTTACATAGCTTACTTATCCATACTATCATTCCTCTGACTTGCATGGGCCCTGATTCATGTAACTGGACAAGTCGTATTCTTGCTCCAAGTCCTATTTCAAGAGTATTCTCTCATTTGCTTTCTGTGGTAGGCAGAATAATACAAACAAACAAACAAACAAACAAGATGTCCATGTTCTAATTCATGGAACATGTGAGTAGATTACCTTACATATGCAAAGAGACTTTGGAGATGTGCTTAAATTGAAGATCTTGAGATGGGAGATTACCCAGAATTATCTAGGTGGGCTGATGAGGGGTCCTTGTCAAGTAAAAAGGAAGCGGGGCAGTTAGAGAAACAGGCATGATGATGGAACAAAAGGTCAGAGTGATGCAGTTTCTCGCTTTGAAAATGAAAGAAGGCCACAGCCAGGGAATGCAGATAGCTTGTGGAGTCTGGAAAGGGAGAAGAATAGATTCTGGTTCCGTTGCCTCCAGAAGAAATATAGCCATAATACCCTTGTTATAGCCCAGTGAGATCCATTTTGGAATTCTGACCTCCAGATGTTATAAAACAATAAATTTGTGTTGTCTCAAGCCACCAAAATTGTGGTAATTTTTTTTATAGCACCAATAGGACACTAATGCAGATCTAAGTACCTGGAAATGGGGTGCTGATATAAATAAATTCATAAAAATATGGAATGAACTTGGAGTTGGGCAATGGGCAGAGGCTGGAAGAATTTCAGGAGCGTGAGAGTAGAAACCTAGATTGCCTTGAATAGACTGTTAGAAATATATATTAATGACTGTGCTAGTGAAGACTTGGAAGAATGTGAGGGGGAGCCCGGTAGAGAAAGCATGTGTTGTCGGTTTTAAAGAATAGCCAAGTCATCCTGAACAGACAGTTAGTAGGAAATAAGAATATTGAAGGCAATACTGGTGAAGAGTCAGATGGAAATGAAGAACATGTTATTACAAAGTGGAGGAGAGGGATGCCTGGGTGGCTTAGTCAGTTAATCATCTGCCTTTAGCTCAGGTCATGATCCCATGTTTCTGGGATCGAGTCCCACATCAGACTCCTTGCTCAGCAGGTAGCCTGTTTCTCCCTCTGCCTGATGCTTCCCCTGCTTGTATTTTCTCTCTCTCTCTCTCTCTCCTATGCTCTTTTTCACTCTCCTACACTCTCTGGCAAATAAATAAATAAAATCTTTAAAAAAAATAAAAAGAGAGAAAGAGGATGAGAGAGGATTTTTGTTATGTAGTGGCAAGGAACTTAGCTGAATTGTGTCCTGCAATTATATAGAAAACAAAGCATGTAAATTATGAATTTGGGTGTTTTGTTTAGCTGAGCAGATTTTCAAGCAAAGTGTTAAAAGGGGCATACTACTTTCTTTTGGTTGTTTATAGTAAAATGTGACAGGAAGTAGATCCATTTAGGGAAGAACTTCTAGGGAAAAATGAATGATTTGAGAAATTCTCAGATTATCTGGATTGTAAATATGTAAAAATTAGGAGATTCACTGTCAGAAAAATGTGCTTTGAAGAAAAATCCAAGGGTCTGGGTGGATGACTGTTTGCTAATGCATGGGAGGCCTCAGAAAATCAGATTATTCAGTTGAATAGTGGACTCTTTGAAGAGATTAGATGTTCTACTCCTGATCCCCTCAGCTGTGCGTGAATGCAAAATAGAGATAGGATTATCTAGGAAAGATCTGTAGAAGAGCCTCATGTCTAATGGGACAGATTTCCTTGACATATACAAGAGACCCACAAGATTTTTGAGTATGTTCTGCTAACATAAAACACTGACAACTTTGACTCAAAAGGACAAAGTATATAAAATGAAATAAAACTGTCAGACTTACAAAACTATAAATGTAGGAAATAGGCTGATCAACGTCAGCTGCAAAGTGTATTATACTTAAAACAAAAGGAAGAATGCCTCTTAAGGGCAGAAAACCTCAACACCAGAAGGCAGAGCCTTAGACTACAGGGGATTATTTCCAGGCCTTGAAATCTATGTTGCTTCCCCAGCTAGATTTTAAAGTTGTTTGGGATTGGTGACTCTATTTTTCCTTCCATTTCCTCTCTTCTTTAAATGGGAATGTTTGCAACTTGTACCCCATGCCTGTCTCACTATTATATTTTGGGAGCAGATAACTTGTTTTCTAATTTCACAAATGCACAGATTGAGATGACTTTTGCCCCAGAATAGATCAGGTCTTACTCATACCTGATTCAGATGTTTTAAATGATGGAATCAGGGAATTTTGAGTTGATGAGATATAGATGAGATTTTGGACTTAAGTTGATGATATAATGGGATTGAGGTTTTTGGAGGTGTTGAGATGGAGTGAATGCATTTTCAATGTGAGATTGATGTGAATTTTTATGTACCAGAGGGCAGATGGTGATAGACAAAATAATGGGCCCCTAATGATGTTCATAAGTGATGATCTTAATCACCTGAACTTATAAACATATTATGTCACATGACAAGAGGAATTAATGTTTCAGATGGAAGTCAATCTTCTTTGATATTAAAATTATGCTATATTGTTTCTTTTTGCTTACATTTATCTGGTATACTCTTACACATCTTATTATTTTCAAGTTTCCTGAAAAATTTTGTTTTAAGTGAACCTATTTGACCTGCCACAGTTTTAATGTTTCTTTGTAATCCAATCTAATATACTACTTTTATTATAATCAGTGAGTAAAACTAGTATTCCTTTTATTGAAGTGAAAAGTATATTTAATTTCTGCCAAATTATTATTTTTCTCATTTTATACTTTTAAACCCCTTCACTAGCTGTTTTATTTGTTTTGCTCCTTTAGTGTGCATGTGTGTATGTGGGTGTGCATGGTAGTTCTTTTGATTGCTAGGAAAGTTTTAATTATCCTATGAGTTGATTTCATGTTTTACTTTTAAAATATACTTATTTTTCAACTATTACATTCATATAGAAAAGCACACAAAATATGCACAATTCAGTGAATTTCCACAAAGTGGAAACACCCATTTTAATCATGGCTGAAGTAAGGAAATTGCATATCCCCCAGACCCACCAAGCCCCTTTATGGACTCTTCCAGTTACTACCACACTTCTTTTTAAAATATAACTATGAGGGACGCCTGGGTGGCTCAGTTGGTTAAGCAGCTGCCTTCGGCTCAGGTCATGATCCCAGCGTCCTGGGATCGAGTCCCACATCAGGCTCCTTGCTTGGCAGGGAGCCTGCTTCTCCCTCTGCCTCTGCCTGCCACTCTGTCTGCCTGTGCTCGCTCGTTCACTCTCTCTCCTTCTCTCTCTGACAAATAAATAAA